>JADRCD010175899.1:0-17779 GCA_019843815.1 Montemys delectorum | reverse complement strand
AATAAATAAATAAATAAATAAATAAATAAATGACTAAGAGCATAATTTATGATCTTGGAACACAAAAATTGTCAAAACTAGACTTGAGATGAACAGCCTTTCTAGCTTTTGCTGACTTCTCAAAAGACTATGCCTAGCAATATAATCACATATCACAAGATATGCAAAGAAGCAAACAGTATCAAAAGCAAGATGCATCATCAGCTGCAGACAAGGTACAGATCAATTTCAAATACTTATAAATCTTAACACACAGTGTTCAAGAAGATAGGTATGGTGAAGAAAAATCATAAAAGAGAGGGACCCATGAGGAAGCTTGACAGTAAATTGTATGACATGAAATGGAAAAAAAAAAAAAAAAAAGAAGCAAAAAAAGCATTTCCGAAGGATGGAGAGCAGACAGGAAGGACATGAGAGAAGCCAGCAACACAGAACTTAAAGACCGGTGGATGGAATTATCCAAAAAAATCAGAGAGGAAAGCAAGGCTGAAGACAATAAACAGAGCTTCTGTGTCTAATGGAAGAGCATGAAATGGTCAGATGACACGCACAGGAGTCTCAGATATAAAATGCAGCAGAAAGTGCTCAAAGAAGGATTAGCTAAGATTTTCCAGTTTTTATCAAAAACAGCAAACCACTGACAAGAAACTCTGCAACCGTCTAGCAGAAGAAATACCAAGGAAATCATTCCCTATCTAAAAATCTCTGGACTACGAAGATGAACGATTTTAAAGATAGATGCCAAGAAAATATTATTTTAAAAGACCAATAATAAAAATGACAATGACAGATCTGATTTCTCAAATAAAAAGGAAAAAAGATGATAACTGTGAAAGTGCATTTAAAGTGTGAAATAACTGTCAACATAAAATTCTAAGGGCTAGTATTCAAAGGGAAAAACCCCTCAATTTCTTATAAATGAAGGATGACATTGGTGTCAATAGACCTGCAATGAAAATAATGGGGGGAGAAGTAGTGCAGATTGATCAGAAATAGTCCAGATTTGCACATATGTGTGTGCCCTAGTGGACACAGAACACTAGGGTGATTATTGTTTTTAGGCTAATATCAATGGCTATTTTTATTTAAGTGTTTATATCTCCCCCATCTCCTTCTCTGGTCCTACTCTCTTCTCTCTGTTCTCTTCTTTCTCTTTCTCCCTATCCCAACATCTCCTGTTTATAATCCATCATAAAAATGTTAAACATTTTAAAAATCATTAGCTGTCTAAGGAGTATTGTGATAACTTAATGTGTGTATCTTAAATTGCTGTAAAACTAAAATATATAATATAATAATATGATATATCTGAGGTAAAGAGAATTACACCATTATATAATTCTAAAAAATATGAAAGGTTGAAGTTGCAGACAATTGTATTTTGACCCTAGAAGAATTAGACTACATGTGAACTTAAAAAGATAGTTTGGAAGGGAATGGCACAACTAGAAAGACACTGAATAACAGAATTTTGTCACTTTGTATCTAAGATGTCTGGAGGGAAATAAGATAGTATTTTTAATGCATGAAAATATATAAAATGTAGCTGAAGAAGTGCTAACATATGACCCTAAAAAGTCTTTATTGAGGGAAAAAACCCTGAAATCTACAAACAGCAACTTTTTCAGTTGCTGAAAAACAATCACATGGAACTCAATGTAAGCAGAAAAAATATTGAAGATAAAACCAATACAATAGAAAAGATAAATAAAAAACCAACAAAGCAGAAGTTGTTGCACAGAAACAATCTATAACATCACAATTGGGAATGAGAACACTAACATTCAGTCTCTAGTGAAAATTTTAATCTCTTTCAAAATTTTTTTACTCTCATAAAGCACACATAAGCGTAATGTATGACAAAAGACTTTTTCAAGGCAACTCCTTATATAAAATACTCACATATGGTCAAAATATTGTTGGAATTGTATCTTGGTAGTGATTTTATTCATGAGAGAACAACATAGAAATTAATAAATAAAGTGGGTAATCTTCATTCAGTTGAGTACAACTATATGCAACTACATTGGCACATCACTATAACACCACGCTAGGTAAAATAAGTCACAACAAAATTATTAGAAGTGATTATATATATATATATATATATATATATATATATACACATACACATTCACATACACACACATACATATACATATACATACACATTATTACTGTAGTTGCCACATAAGTGAAGTTCTACACCAGAAAAGAAAACAGGTTATGATGAGAAAAAAATCATAGTCCCATGTATATTGATTTTGAGTGAATTTGGGGAGAGATGTTTAGATATTTTACAACTTGTGGTGTAGGTAGGTAAGTCATTTTAAAAGACATATTGTCCTCGTTGGATTTCTGTTGTGACAAAACACTGACCAAAAGCAACTTGGGGAGGAAAGGGTTAACTTGAGTTACATTTCCAGTCATATCTCTCATTAAGGGACATCAGGGCAGGAAATCAAGGTGGAAAGCTGGAGAAGGAAACTGAAGCAGGACCATGGAGCAACTTTACCAACTATTTTACTCCCATGGCTTGCTCAGCTTGCTTTTTTATACAACCCAGGCCCACAGCCCAGGGCTAGGCACCACCCACAGAGGACTGGGTTCTTCCATATCAATCATCAATCAAGAAATCTTGCACAGGCACGGTCAGAGGCAAATTTAATGAAAGTAATTTTTTTTTTCTGAGACAGGGTTTCTCTGTGTAGCCCTGGCTGTCCTGGAACTCACTCTGTAGACCAGGCTGGCCTCAAACTCAAAAATCCACCTGCCTCTGCCTCCCAAGTGCTGGGATTAAAGGCATGCCCCACCACCACCTGGCGAAGGTAATTTTTTAATTGAGTCTCCCCCTTCCAAGGTGACTCTAGCTTGTGTAAAATTGTCGAAAACAAACCATCACACATATGGAGTTCTCCTCAATATGCATTATACTCTGACTAAAAAAAAAATTATCTATTTCCAAAAATATTAATGAATTACTAAACTACTCCTATCTAAAGGAATCTACCTCGAATTGGGGGTGAGTGGTTATAGTTAAACATTTTGGTCACTCTTATGGAGAAGTGAAACTGATATTGACGTGGAAGTTTTATTCCTACTTGCTAGTGTCCGTAAGTCTACACATCTCTATGCTTGCTGCTGGGTAGGAAAAATAATCAGTGTTCTTAACCAGTTGTGAACCTTGTGAGCTTTAACAACACTGGCCTGACCAAGGTATGTCTGCTCGTGTAATGGTGCTATAAATGTTATTGCTATAACCAAATACTTTCTGATTGCATTGAAAGCCTGCTCCATAAGATAGAACTCTTGCCTGATACCATAGGCCAAATTCCCATGATAGAATAGGACATAGACTCTAAGGGAGACTCTAATACTTTTATTCTTCTAAATTGGCATAGTATTATTTTGCTTCTAAAGTACTTATTTTTATATCTGTACATTAATTCTCTGTCACCACAGAAACTTCTCTTTGTAATAAATGGTGACTAACAGGGAGAGCCAAGGTCAAGTGCAGGAACTAGAGACTATGTAGTACTCAGCTCTAAATGGGACATCTATATCATCCGCAAAAGCTTAGGGATAATAATGAAAGAGGGGGCGGGAAGGTTTTAAAATCCAGAGGTAGTCAACATGTGTGGTAAAACAACCTTTGTTGGACATGAACTCTGAGTAGCTATGGTTGCATGCACAAGAGCTACATAACATGAAGCCAGACAGAATCTCAGTATGGATGTAGGAGGAGCTCATGAAGTGGCACACAAATCTGAAAATGTATTGGCAACTTCGTGATGAGAAAAAGGCAGTTTTTCCAAGCGTGTGGCCCCTGTGGGGCTACCCCATGCCCGTATAGGTAGTCAATTTTCCAGGTCTGTGATTTGTCATAATTTTGAAAAATAAAAGTTTTTATTTTGATTAATGTATGAGTCATCAATTTCAACTATCAGAGTTATATCTAGTGAATATTTTTCAACTCAAATAAAAGGTTTTATCTTGTGTTTTCAAAAGATAAAGCAGAGAGATATCAAAGATAAGAAATTACTAGACCATCATAATTGAAGAAACTTCTGAAATCTGTTGGGAAGAAAAGAAAAAAATCCCAGAATAAAGGATTCAAATATGAAGAAAAGTAGTGAACAAGAAAAATAATAAACATTTGGACAGATCACATAGTCACAAATTAATTGAACTTCTGAACTAAAACATAAGTATTACTGAAAATATATCCAGTCATGCAATATTCTTTGCCTGTCTACTTGTTGTTCTTGTAAGGCAGACTTTTGCGAGCTTGCTTGGAAGTTCTAGCAGAGGAGTGCAGCTACTTGACCAAAGATGGTCCTCCTCTGTTCAGTGAAGGTCATGAAGCTTCAGGAGGAACAGGTGGTAGGGGGCGATGGACAAGGGAGACGAATGGAACACAGGCATATGGAGAGGTGAGGGAAGAAAAGAACATTGGACTAGCCAATCCTGATGCTGGTGATCAGTGGATAACACGGGTTGCAGCCAGCTCTTTTCTAAAAGGGAAGGGAGGAGCAGTAGATCTAGGAGAGAGGGAAGGAGGGGCGTTGGAAAGAGTGGAGGAAGAAAAGGCTGTACTTGAGAAGTAGTGTATGGGAGAAGGAAGCATAAACAAAAGGAAAAAAAGGAAAATGAACTTTAAAAACAGGTATGGTGGAGTCTCTGAACATTAGAGCCCCACTTCTCTTGGGGATGGGGGTTGTGATTTTAGTTGAAAACTGTTTTGTTTGGTGGTTCTCTGAACTACTTTTATAAAGTCTGTTTTCTATGCTTTATGCACTACTGGGTTTGTCTTTGTTTGCTTAGTGGCCAGTTAAAGCCTTAGCCTTTGTGATGGTGACCATGTGTACATAAGTGTGTTAGTGTATCTATTTGGGCAGCTAACCTTCACTTCCTGTTTGAGCAGACGCTCAAACTCAGCTCAAATTGAGAGTTTAGGGCCTCTGTAGGTCTCTTCTGAGTTTGAACACAGCCCTGGGGATATAAGTAGCCACAACTTGTCATTCTTGTAGCCTGCTAGACTGTCAGGGATCTGGTGCCTCTTATTTACCATACAACTGTTCATCAGCTCACATGAAGCTTCTGGGTTGCCTTGTAGTTTTCCAATAAACGCTTTTGAGAGAAGAGGCTTTAATACTATGTGATTCCTGAGTGATTTTAAACAAGAATAGCCTTTTCATCTTATAGGGAAGGACAAGACACAACAAATTAAAGACATCTCCCTGGCAATAAGGTTCTAGTGGAACGCCATCCTCATTACACCTGTAAGGCTTGCCAAATTCCTGGTTTTCGCCGAGAATGAGCATTGCTCTGTGTTAGAGCTGTTAGCAATCCTGGGAGACCACAAAGCTCACTCTTCCCATTAGGATTCAGAGAGTGTGCTTTTTAATACAGGTTTGCTGAGTTGATAATCTCTAGAGTTTTGAATATATTCATCCTGATAAATTTTGCCAATTTTGTTATTGCCATGGTAGGGGCAAGAATTTACAGGCTTCAAAGTCGTAGTTTTGCTAATGCTACTTTAGCGAAATTGCTTTGGAATTCAACGTGGCGCTAACTACCAAAATTTATTACATGGCTAATCTAGAAACTGTACATTCTTGTAATGCATAGTTTAAAAAAGGCAGCATGTTCAAGTGTTCATGCAGTGTTGTTCAAAGAGCAAATGTTGGCTATTACAAGAACAGCACACAGGAGAATGGTCTGAATATTTTAACATAAAGGAATGGATTATTACTCTAAAAGTAAGTGAGTCACAGGTACATATCCATATGCACACACCTTATAGCGTGATTTCAAAGGAAAGAAAGCAAGAGCAGAGTACACAAATACAATTCTATTTTTTATAAAGCCTAAGATGTTTTAAACTATCAAAAAAGTAAATGAGTATTTTTTTTTCATTTTTTATTAGATATTTTCTTTATTTAAAGTTCCAATGTTATCCCCTTTCCTGGTTTCCCCTCTGAAAACCCCATATCCCCTCCCCCTTCCCTGTGCATACCAACCTACCCACTCCTGCTTCCTAACCCTGGCATTCCCCCACACTGGGGCATAGAGCCTTCCCAGGACCATGGCCCTCTCCTCCCATTGATGTTCCACAAGGCCATCCTCTGCTACATATGCAGCTGGAACCATGAATGACTCCATGTGTCCTCTTTGGTTGGTGGTTTAGTCCCTGGCAGCTCTGGGGATACTGGTTATTTCACATTGTTGATCATCCTATGGGGTTGCAAACCCCTTCAGCTCCTTGGGTCCTTTCTCTAGCTACTCTATTGGGGACCCTATGCTCAGTCCAATGGTTGGCTGCAAGCATCTACCTCTGTATTTGTCAGGCACTGGTAGAGCCTCTCTGGAGACAGCTATATCAGGCTTCTGTCAGGTAGCACTTGTTGGCATCCACAATAATGTCTAGGTTTGGGGACTGTATATGGGATGGATACCAAGGTGGGGCAGTCTCTGTATGGTCATTCCTTCAGTCTCTGCTCCACACTTTGTCTCTGTAACTCCTTCCCTGGGTATTTTATTCCCCTTTCTAAGAAGGACCGAAGTATCCACATTTTGATCTTCCTTCTTCTTGAGTTTCATGTGGTTTGTGAATTGTATCTTGGGTATTCTGAGCTTCTGGGCTAATATCCACTTATCAGTGAGTGCATACCATGTGTGTTATTTTGTAATTTGGTTACCACACTCAGGATGGTATTTTCTAGATGGGTTTAGTGCAGAGTTCTATCAGACCTTCAAAGAAGACCTAATACCAATACTCCTCAAACTATTCCACAAAATAGAAACAGAATGTACTCTACCCAGTTCATTCTATGAAGTCACAATTACTCTGATACCTAAACCTCACAAAGACCCAACAAAAAAAGAGAACTTCAGATCAATTTCCCTTATGAATATCTATGTAATGTTTTTAAATGCAGAAGATGGCTATGCGTGGTTCAGAGAGATAGGATTGTTCTAGCTGTGAGCAAATGTTAGCTTGACCAGTGTACTTACTATGTCCTGAGTCAAATGAAGGAATCATGATAGCTTGCTATTTTATTGCCTTTTGAATTTAGATGTATTTGTTTGTTTTTTAAAAGATTATTTTTACTTTAGGTGTATGAATGTTTTACCTGTATATTTGTATATGCATCATATGCATTTTTGATTTCTGCAGAGGTCCAAAGTGGATGTTAGAACTCCTGAAACTGGAGTTACAGATGGTTGTGAGCTGCCACTTTGAGGCTGGGAACCAAACCAAGACCCTTTGCTAGAGAAGTTGCTATCCTTAACCACCGAACCATCTCTCTAGCCTCATCTTGTTTTTCAAGTGTACCAAATAATTATAGCAATAAAAAAAGAAGACTTAAGCCACTTACGTGTACTACAGGAAGGCCCTAATGCAGTGGTTGGAATAAAACAGAGGGTTCTGAAGTTTAGACTTTACTGTGTGCAGGCTCTGAAATGATTTGTTGATTTCTTTAAGGCAGTATCCTATTAGGGGTATTTACTTCAAGGAGACTCAGTAAGTATGGGACACACCACAAGAAAACTGACTTTAGTAGTTACTCTAGAATGTTATCATAGTGATATGACATGGCAATATGTACTCAAGCATGAGAGAGATCATGTTAGACAGTCAGATAGTTTGGCATTTGCTGTCATTTATGAATAAGTGGTCCAGGCTACTCAAGCATGTGCAACATTTTCAAAGTAGCATCAAAATAACCCCCTACAGGAATTCTTGAGACATACTGGGTGTTTGTTTAATGAGCTTAGCAAGTAATAACTTTTAGAGTTATTTTTTCATTCCATGTTTACTTTCTATAATGCTCTATAAATTCATTTTAAGATACTTATTCTTCTGGAATATCCCAAATTCCAACATTTTCAGAATGAGTGTCCCTTGCTACTGAAAACTAATTTGGGAATCTGTTGGTTTGAGAAAGTGTGTGTGTGTGTGTGTGTGTGTGTGTGTGTGTGTGTGTGTGAGAGAGAGAGAGAGAGAGAGAGAGAGAGGGGGGGGTATGGCGTGTCATGCTAACAACCCAGAAAGCTTGAAATGTTTCATAATTTTCTCTCCACTCTGCTGAGCATTTCCATTTTGTACTAAAAATATACCAATTTACTGCTATAGTTTGGTGCATGTGTTATATTTAAATATTAATTTGAAACCCTTCACCTTTGCTGGATTCATTCTTGTAATTTTTCTGATTTACTAGTCTCTCCAGGCAAAAAGGACAGAGTATTTCAGAAGTGAGGGAGACAGTCTATGTCAAGTGCAGCTTCAAGGTTTGGCCCAGGTAACTTTATCTTTGTTGTTTTTCTTTTCTGTGTATGTTTTGGAGTAATTTCTATCTCTTAGAACCCCTATGGTCTCCCTTCTGTTCATCTCTCATTTTATCATTTATCTAAGGCCCACCATTCTGGCAAAAAGCTCTTAATTATTTTAATACTTTCCAAGATAAATTAGTACTATCTTAAAAGAAGTAATATTATACTACACCAGTGGTATTTCACTAGAGTTCAGATTTTCTAGGAAAATGGGTAAAACATGTGAGAACTGAATACAGGCAGAAAAATGACCAAAAATAGTGGGTTTTTCATTATTTTCCCCCCTTTGTCATTCATTAACATGATATTACTTAGCAGTGTGCTAAAATAACCCTCCTCATTTCCTCCTCATATCAGAATACAGTAAACCCACAGGCCATGAACACAATGCCCTTACCCTGCAGGCCTACTAGGCTGGACACTGTCACCTGTGACAGGTAAGTAGAGGGCACTTCTGGTTGACTAGGGGGTTCACAAATGTGACTCTAGTTTAGTTTTTTTAATTCTATACTGTGTCTACAAGTCATTTTTGGTTTCTATTTTTCCAGTGTGATTTCCTATCCCCAAATCAGCAATAATCAGGGGTTCATTCATGCCTGTCAACATGGAATGGGTGCCTATTACGGTCCTGTCTATCTTGGATTTTCTTTCTTTCCTTTTTTCTTGAAATCAGAAAGATAACTCCAAAAATCAGTGAACTTAGATTTGAAATATGTACTTATTTTGTACACTGAAGGTACATAGTTGAGACTCAACCTTGATTTTCTCATCTTCAAACAGCTCAATGTCAGCTCTGTGGACAACTTGCAACCTCTTCAGACCTGCTTGGTAGCTTGTTAGGAAATAAAGCCCAGAGAAGCTATGAAATTCTGCAAAAGGTGCAGGAATGAGATGAGGAGCCTGGGCCAGCAGAGCCTTTTCCAATATATTTTATACTTTCATCTAAAACCATGCATACTGTTTGTTTAACAAGGAGGAGAAAATGCATCTGTAGGAATTCTTCCTCTCACCATAAATAAAACTATGTTAGTACAGCTGGTGGTCAGTATGTCTGTAGTACAGTGTATCGACACTTTGTTTGTAACTGGCCATTTGAAATGACTACCTGATAAAAATGGAATTATTTGTTTCATTTTCTTCACACACAAACTTGTGTATTCGGCCCCAGTCAAGGTTTTCTTGACTGTATGAATTCTAATTGAGAAGGCTTCTAAAATATCAATTAAAATTTCTCAAACTGAAAGCAATTAGGAATTGTGAATGCTAATATAAAAAAAATCTCTTGACATCAAATGTGGGTATGGCAACAACACAATTACTAATTGTAATATGTAGCGAGGCTATTGCTTTCCACTTGAATCCTTTAGAAAACAAAGATTCTCAAATATTCTTTAAACATGTCAACTTCTCATAATGCATGACATCATGCAAATGAGAATAATTATTCCCAGGCATTACAGGGGACAGCAAAGCCTGTCCAGAAAGCTGAATCTTTCTGACCTTTTTACTTATCTTTTGCAAAGATCAAGTCTAAAATTTAGCTGCTACATTCATTAATGGACCCATTAATCCCCTAGATGAGCAGTTAATGTCCAGAGGCTAAATCTTGTCAAATGCACACAGACATGTCTTTTAAAACAACAAAACCCCCACAACCTACCTCATCCAAAGCTCATTTCTATAAATTCTGACCCCTGGGAAAGATGACACCACAGTTTATGATCTGTCCTACATTTTAAATCACAAGATTCAGGCATAAATTGAATAAAAATTCATTTAACACAAACAATAATCTTATTTAGATTTTAAATTAGAATTACAAAACACAAGATGCATATGTTGCAGGTCATAGTAGATTTCCCTCAAGCCTCAGAATTGCTAAAAATACCAGATCAATCACCATTCCAGATCACATTATGAAGTGTGTGAACTAGTGCATTAAAAAACTGTGTTAGCACCAACAAAGTTTATTGGGGTAGCTACATTCAAGACACACATGGCGGACCTTTAAATAGCACTGTTAAAATACCAAATAAAATGTCAATGTCTGTCAGGTCTCTGGCTTTTATAAATTGTTTAGACTGGAAACGTTGGGGTTTGGACATTGTTCTTTTCATAGGATGTAGAAAAGAAGAGACCATAAAAGAAAAGAACAATAAAGCTTAGCTCATTTTTGAAGTTCTTTCACGGAAAAACATACTCTGGATCATTACTCCTCTAATCAACAATTTCCCTCTTCCTCCCAGTCCTTCCGTTGCTGTCTGGTATTTGATTTTCTCCCCCTCCTCTCTCTGGGTGGTATTTTGAGCTTACACATACTACTCAGTAACCAGAGTTTTTAAATCACTTCAAAAGAGACCATATGGATTGCATGACAGATTTTACACACGCACGCATGCATGCATGCATGCACGCACGCAAGCACGCACGCACACACGTACACACGCATGCACACATAGAGAACATGGTATTTTTTAACATTGCTTTTGCTTACCATCTCTATGGTCTTACAAATACACCAGTAGGATCTGAATACAGAACATTGTGGAGAGAAGGAAGGCTCTTCAAGCAGGATGGTCACCAACTATTTACAGAGGAGTTCTGCTCACACCTCAACGGCCATCTTTTTGCCTTCTGTCTTCTTCCCTGTATTATGGCCCCCCCCACACCCCCGCCACCCCAGCCATTTCCCAAACAACAACATCTCTGTTTCAGCAACTTCTCTAGATTTCCCACACTTAATGCAGCCCAGACCTCACCTTCAGCTCTCCTGAGGCCACTTTGGAAGCCAGCTCAATGACACAGCCAACAGCCATGCGTGCAGCACCGGACGAGTGCAGCTCATTCCAAATGGTGTCACTGTCCACCTGTGCAAACAGTCAGCAGGGTCCAAAAAGGAGAGAAAAGGAAAAGAGAAGAGAAGGGTGAGAAGGGGGTGGGGGAGGGGATGAGAAAGAAAAAGCAAATCTGCGAGGAAGGGCTGGCAGGGTAACAGCCTATGTACAATAACATTAGTCTTCCGTCCTGGCCAGCTGAAAGGCCTTCTGGACATGGCTTTGCTTATAGTTTTTCTCTGCACCGAGTTCTCCAATGGAAACACATTCCTGCCATGCCTCACTGCCATTCCCTGTTTAGATTTCTCATTACAAATAGCATTACATAGGCCAGATCTGGCTTAGGTACAGGCCTGCTAGAAACCAGGAACTGGCAGTAGGTAAAGCAAAAACCATGGGCACTTAGTTATACATAAAAATCGGATTTGCAAGTGCTGCAGGGAGAAAAATACCGTTCTGACTGCAGGTTTATCGGGAGCCAAAGACAAGTTTTAGGCAGGTACCAGTAGCTGGCCACGAGTAGGAAGCAGAAACCACAGCTGAGCCCCAAGAATGGAAGGGCTGTGTTGATCTCACACTTAAGACATTAGCTAGAGTGAACTGTTAAAGGGATTTGGTTCACGATGGGATGGAGAGGCTCAATTCTTCCAGGATGGATACTGTTTAGAGCCTAGTTTCAGCACAAACTGGATTTCTCAAAATGCACAGCTGCTTCTGTCCTGGGAGTACCATCATGGAAGCATGTCCTAGCATTCTTGAAATATCGTTGGTTCTTTTCCACACACACACACACACACACACACACACACACACACACACAGAGAGAGAGAACATACATATTAAGAATATTAAAAGTGCAGCCATAGTCATTTTAATTGTAATATACGTTGCTTATTTTATGTAGAAAGCATTTTAAAACATTGAAAAGTCAGCACCAAATGATGGGCAGCTCTGATCTCAGAGTGTGTGAGTCACAGGAAGTGTTTAAGAAATGAGATTAAATGTTTATGAGCATAAATATCAAGCCTTTGTAAGTGGGCCAAAGAGAGGATATCCTGCATAAAAAACAAGCTTTTGCTTCAAAAAATTGAGAATAAGTCAAAGGGCTAGTCACATGAAAAATTGAAATAAATAAAAATAAGGCCTATTTACAAAGTGCTAATAGGTTTCCTGAGTAGTCTCATTTATCTATTCTTTTCTCCCGTAATCACTATTGACCTAAGTCAGGGCAAGTTATCAACAATACAACTAAAACCACAATCATATTGTTCTCAAGGAGTATGGACACGCAGGTGTCCAAGGGATGCTTGCGGTTCTGGCCTCTTTCCAAATAGCTGTGTCTCCAAGCTGTTAGTGAGGAATAAAACAAAACAAAACCAAAAATAAACAAACAAACAAAAACCATGAGAACTGGGGGCTGGTGAGATGGCTCAGTGGGTAAGAGCACTGACTGCTTTACCGAAGGTCTTGAGTTCAAATCCCAGCAACCACATGGTGGCTCATCACCATCTGTAATGAGATCTGACACCCTCTTCTGGTGCATCTGAAGACAGCTATAGTGTGCAGTGTACTTACATATAACAACAAATAAATATATCTTAAAAAAAACAAACAAACCCATAAGAACTATATAACCACACAGACAAACAAATATGCACACAGAAAACAAGGTCATCTAAGCAGGATTGTTGCACTTTTAAAGCCAATCTCTTAGGAAAGGCTCCTTGGTCCTATTTAGTACATGTGGGTTACACTAGTCAATCTCTGTGCCCCGGCTTTCTTATCCATGAAAACATCTTGGACATCATCTGATAGCTCAAAAGGTAAGAGCACATGCTGTCCTTCCAGAGGATCTGAGCTTGTTTCCTGGTAAACACATGGCATGCATTCACACAAGCACATGCACAAAGCTGTTGTAGGATGCTTTCAAAGGTCCCTGCACTGTCTAAAAGCATTCAGCTGAGTTTGCAGTCAACCTTTTAGTTCCAGCAGTGACATCTATCTGCTCAAAAGTCAACACCCTACTGGATGAGTGAATGCACTCATGGACCCTCTTAAAGAAAAGCAGCATCTTTTACTGAGCTTATATAAGCAGGTATTTGAGACTCATGAGGCTATGGTCTCAGCATGGTATGTTGATAAATAAATTGTGGGATTGGTTTTGTGTTAATAGTTTATACACATATATGTATATAACTGCACACCTTATGGTGTCATAATAAAGACTAGATGAGTGAGATTTTTTTTAATTGAGGAGTTAAACAAAGACCTCACTAAATTTAAAAGGGTCAATATGGTAACTGAAATATAGTTTCTAAGCACCTTATTTGTTAAATTTGGAATATATTCAAATATTACTTATCTCTATATATTCTTAAGGCAGTTGATCATTTCCTTCTAAGAAGTAAAATATTCCACTGGTTAGAAATACTAGCTGTTCTCTCGACTGAGAACAATGTTGGATTAGCCACAAGACTAAAAGGACTCAGGTTACCACAGATACGACCTGCCTGTTCACGCCTATTCTGCTTCCTGGAAGTATTTTGCATTAATGACAAATACTCTGTATCTGTACCATTAGTGTTGGTGCATAAAACAGTGGTAGTGACAGTTTAATTTCTATTTAGTTAAAATCTGTCTTCTACCTAACATGAGTTATGATTTGGGTGTATTTTTGTAGTAAAGGTTTGATTGTTGTTCTCAAAGCATGATCAATGGATTCTTGAGATTTATTAATTATATTCAAGTCTTGCTTAGCTCCAAACACATTCATTTTTGGGAATCTATGGAATTCCTTACTCATTCATTTACTTATACTTAAGTATATAGGACATTTATATAAGAACTACTTGAACCTATGTTTTAGGTAGAGTTTATAATTAAGCGGTAGAAATAGGCAAGCTTCACAGATGTAATCAGATCACTGACTTCTAGATATGTGAGTTGGTTTCTTTTACTCAGTGATTCAGTTGTAACAACAAACCACAGACTGGATAATATAAATAGCACAAGTAGATTGACCACAGTTAGGTTTTTGCTTGTAGGTAGCTTTCTGGGATACCCTGCTTCTTAGAAGGTTACTTATAGTGGGAGAGGAACCTATTTTTCTAGTTTCATTTAGTGTTAATAATTTTCTAAATGCTTATTAATCATTATCATGCATTTTGGATTCAACATGAATTTTGAGGGAGTTTTAGGAATACCAAAGCTCTGAAGGATTTATTCTCCCTCTTTCTTATACTGAATGGGGAAACTTCCAACCTTCGTGTCCTTTATCAATGCTAACACTAGGAAGGTCCCTTCCACATAGGCACTGAAATTTCAGCTACTACAAGATTTCTTGACAGCATATGGTTGAGTTCACCAACCGGTGATGTATAAGAGATATCCAGGTCTATAATGGATGCAAAATGAGCAAGAAGATTTGAGATGGACACATGTGTAGGGCTATGATCTGAAATAAATGCAATGTAATAATGACAGAAGCAGAAGCTAGACAGCCTACCACTGTGTACTCTGGTGCTCTAGCTTGTGGAAGTTGAAACACCATGACAGAATCTGCAGTGAATGAAAGATAATATAGGATGTAATAGAAAGTCCTGCAAGAGAGGAAAGAAAGTGAGGCAGAGCAATGAGCCACACTGGTGGACACATTAGCTACTCAGCATAATCTTGATGGGATTATTAACATATTCAAGGCAGAGCCTTAAAAAAAATAGAATCACTCTATCTTAAAAACATGTTTGATTATTTTTCTTTCCAAGCATTTGAACTTCTTTATCCATCCACCAACTCATTTACTGAATGTGTGTCTGTGCATGTATATGTGTATATGTGTGCACTGTATGTATGTATTAGGGGGTCCTATTATGGAAGTCAAAAGGGAGATTGGGATTAATATGGAGACATTGGTGCCAATGCTTATTGACACCAATAAGCACATAAATTAAAATTTTATTGTACAGGAGGATTTTTTCCTAATTCTTTCATATACGAAAAATTATGTTTGTTTGTTCCATATTGATGAGAAGCCTATAGAGTAAGGTCAGAATTCAACTGAGGGTCACACTGATGCATTTCTAAGATGTGCTTCCTGTGCAGGGGGAATGGAAGCTCCAATGCCGAGAATCAACTTAAGGCGGTACTGTGACAGAGTCTATGGAGTGGACTAACTACAATTTGCCCCAAATGGAGTCCATAATGGCAGCTCAGGAGAGCCTAATATGAGGTGAGGTAAAGATGCTGAGGCCCAGCAGCCCTGCCAAACTTCCAGATCACAGAGACATCAGGAATCAGGTGTCAATCACCAGGAAGCCCAGCTTCTGATTCACGAGACCAGAAATAATCAGGTTGCTGGGGAAATCTGAGTGTTCAGAGAACAGTAGGAGGATTCAAAGACCCCTTCAGGTCTCCAGCCTTCTTCAGACATCCAAATATCACCTCTAGAGAAAAATAAACCCCAAGAAGTGGAGCTATTGCTTCAATAGGCTTAAACTGATCACAAGTGGGACTTAAAAATTAGGAATTTTTATCTGAAAGATGGGGTTAAAAGTAGAAGGGATTGCTGTATTATTACATGGCAAGATAAGTGTAACTGGGAGAAAATAAAAGAAGTGTCCACTTGGCAATTTTAAGAGGGTATAAACAATCCTCTGTCTTGTTTTCCTTCTCAGTTTTGTTTATTTATTTTGAGGCATGGTCTTGCTACCAGTGTCAGGTTAGCCTCGAAATTACGGTCCACCTGCTTCAGTCTCGTAAGTACCCAGTTTGGAGGTATTTACTATAATTACTAGCTTTAGCTGTGTGGTCTTATTATTACCAGTGTTAGTTTTGCATCATTGTGTATTGATTCACATGCTCAACAAGTGCTCTGACACTGAGCTACCTCTCAACCTTTATATAATTCTCAATGGCAGAAAATTAATTGGCTAGATTCCAGGGAAATATATCTACCTAGGTTCTGACCAGAGCCTCTAAAGCCTATTCTATATGTGCAGGGAAGTGGGGTGTAATTGTGTATTGCGGCTAACAGAACAATACTCAGAAACTATCCTCACAGATGCTCTGAAAAATTTACCAAGCTTTTCTTTGTGTGTCATTTTAGTAAACGATGTGTTTTCACCTTTGACATACTTCCGTGAGTCAGATGTAATGTCTAGGTGTAGTCCAAAATAAACTCTTCCTCCCTCAAACTGCTCTGGCAGAATATTTTATTTCAGTGATAGGGAAATCAAACAAACAAAACAACAACAACAATAAACACACAAAGATATTTGCTGAGAAAAGGTAGAACTCTGTTTTTGGGTGAGAGTCCTTTGACCTTGAACAGAGAACAAGATTTAGTCATCTGCTGGGTAGGCACAGTTTCTGTTCTAGAGATGCAACTGTAAAGCAGAGAGAAGGATTGTAAGGAAAACCATGGCTTAGTAGGTCAGAAGAGTGTCCTTTATGTTAGAGTGACAGCAATACAGTAAAAATTATAATGGGCAAAATATTTACTCTTTATAAAAAGAGAGGATGATGTAGAAAATGCTGGTATCAGTTTCTAAGTGCACCTTGAACAGAAGGAGAGGCCACTCTTTCTACATCTCTATGTTCCCCAAAGCTAACGCCACATAGACTCTCACCTGCTCATCAGCAGTGGTAAGGCAATAAAGGAAAAGGCAAAGAACAGGGGATGGATGGAAATTCCTGCATTCAACCCACTCTGCATGGTTCATGTCCATCAGTATCCGATGCTTTTAAGATAAATAGGAGAAGACCTTCTGTAAGGAATTCTAATAGGATAAATAAAACCCAGTAAAGAACTAGTCAATTACTTTAAGAAACATCCACAAGCCAGACATGGTGGTCCCCACCTTAAATCTCTGCCTTTGAGAAGAGAAGACAGGAGGACTGGTGTGAGTTTCAGGCTGCCAAGTAAAACTGAACCTCAAAAATGGGTTGGTGGTGGAACCCAGTAGTTAAGAGTACTGGTTGTTCTTCCAGAGGACATGGGTTTAATTCCCACCACCTACATGGCAGCTCACAACTGCTTGTAACTCTAGTCAGAGGGGTTCTCATGTCCTCTTCTAAACTCGATGCAGCAGAGTACCAGGCACGTGCATATAAAGGCAACATATCCATATAAATCATATATCATCATATATAATATATTATATATAATAAAAAATAAAGAAGTGAGCTTCAAAATATAAAAAAGAAGTAAAAATACATACATATATACAAACATACATAAGCAACCAAACCTAGCCACTTCCTAACACTACCCATATCTGAAAGAGTAACCTGTCCCACTCAATGCCAGTCAGTAAAGAGAATGTGTGATTAGAGGCTACAGGGCTACAGTAAACTATGGAGCCCAGATTGTTGACAAAGCTCATTCACTCAGTAAAATCAGAACAGCATCAAGCAAATACATAATGGGAATCCAGTATGGATTATTTATATTTTCATCAGTATTTTTACATTCCCCATCTCTGAAGTTCTTTGGCTCCTGTATTTGAAAGTAGAGATGGCACTAGTCACGGTGGTGGTCTAGTCACGGTGGTGGTCTAGTCATGGTGGTGGTCTAGTCGTGGTGGTGGTCTAGTCGTGGTGGTGGTCTA
>JADRCD010175896.1:0-10072 GCA_019843815.1 Montemys delectorum | reverse complement strand
TGTGTGTGTGTGTGTGTGTGTGTGTGTGTGTGTGTGTGTGTGTGTGTTGCTTCTAAGAGGAAGGGCTGAAGACAAAGCTATGGCCTAGTCTTCTGCAGCTCAGGAGAGTGACTTAACTTTTGCCAGTCTGGAAGGCAGGTAGCATCAGGAGGCGGGAAGCAGTACAGATCTGCTGGAGCACAGGTCAGTGTCCTGACAGGAAGATGCACTCCTTACAGTTGGGAGACATGATGAGAGTATAATCACAGAACTCTTGAAGGGGTTGGGAGAGTGCGGGCTTTGGCAAGGCACAGCTGAGTGAAAGTCTTCCGGCCTCCTGGTAGGGCCTGCGACAACCAAGCTTTAGGTAAAGGACTTCCTGACAGAAACTGTGATTTCCAGAGCAGGGAAAACTTAATCCTGAAAAGCTCAGGGGCGTTCCTGGGCTCTCTCACTGCCTATGCTTTGCCCAGGTCTCTAGGTTACAGGGGTGCGGGGTGGGGGAGAGTAGGGAGGGGTGCGGGTGTGTGCGTCCCGGCCCAGTGTGCTGTGCATGGTGCAGGAAAGCTGCAGAATGAGCGCATCACTTAATCCTCACGTCATAAATTCAATCTGGGCATCACACTTCTTTTCCTTATGAAATGAGAACTCGCATCTCCCTAGTGAGGCTGAGTCCCTCAAAGACCCCAGATTTTATTTACTCAGAGTCCAGGCTCAGCCCTCCGTTGGGGCTGATGTTGCCTCTCATAAGAGGGACTTGGGCTCCGAAGCTTTTCTAGCCTATTGGTCAGTGACCGCGTCCACCCCCCCCCCACCCCCTCCCCGCACCCTCGCCATCTCCAGGAATTCCTTACCCACCCTCCCCGTCCTATGCTTAGCTTCTAGGCTGCAGTGCCCATAGCCTTTCGAGGAAACAGAGAGGACACTGGCTCCTGTGACGTCCTGGAGGCGCCAGCAGCCACCAGATTGCCGCAGCCATCAGTCCGGCAGCAGCGCAGGCCGGAGCGCTCCCTGGTGGGCGGGTAGGGTACCGGCGGCAGCACCGACAGCCGTTACCTCCAGCCCGTCCTAGGAGAGCAGAGCCGGCTCGCAGCTGCTCAGTTCCAGGGGCGGCAGAGCTGGCAGCGGGCAATGCAGAGGGTTCCGGTAACAGGAACTGGGGCTCTGGGCCACCGGTTCAGGCCGCCCAGGAAATGCCTGCTCTGCTGTCCCGCGAGGACGTGCGGGGGATGGGAGGGCGAAGCCATCAGAAAGGAGGCGGGTCAGGCGCAGCTGCTAGACTAGCAGTCCCAAGCCTAGGATGGAAGCCGGAGAACGTGTTCTGCCGGAATTTTAGCTCAGGCCATTCTTTTTCAGAAAGTTTGGGGTCGCAACAGGTTGCTAGCAACAGGACCCTGGGAACGAAGGCAAGGACTACCACTAGCCCTGGGTACTCGCTCTCCCTTGGTAACCATGAATAAACTAACTCAAATAAAACATAAACCTCACAGGTGTGCTGGAGTTGAATTCTTCCCTTAACATATTTTCTAAAGAGCGAACATTGCGGATAAGTGTATTGGAGGACAATCTTTTCTTCTGGTTCTGGTGATAGCACTTGGTGGGTACCCAGGAACGATAGATAAAGGTAGGGGGTCCAGCTGGGCTCTCAGTCATCTTGGCTATCAGCTCTGCCCAAGAACGAATCTCAGGCTTCGCATTTAGTATGTAAGGCCAAGCAAGAGATGGCATCTGCTGAGGTCTGAACGCGGGGAGCTGTGGCACTCCAGGACAGCTCCTGGGGAGCTTGAAGGCCAAAGGACCGAAGCGTGCAGTCGCTGCCTGCAACTTGCTCCGAACTGCAAATTCTGACCCCGCCCACCCGCTGACCTTGGATGGCCCAGGCCCTGGCGTGGCGCAAAGAGAGAACTCCCCCATTGTTCTCCGCAGTGGGACCTAGTGGGCCAGGCTGCGATTTAGCCCTGAGGCGCTCAGCTCAGCGCCACACTCTTGGCAATTTCCGACGCCCACGTCTTTGCTTCCACTCGCTGGCTTCCTCCCTCCACCCCCGGAAAAAAGAGACTCCAAATATATCCGGTGGCCTCGATTTGTAATCGCTCACTTGCTCACTTAATGGCCTTTGCTAACCCACAGGACAGGGACCATTTTTATTTACACGCAGTCAGGCCTTAAGGGAGCCACGTGGGAACTGCAATTCGCCACTCTCAAATCAGCAACTTCCTTCCCATCTGAATAACGAGAACTTGAAAAGGTGCCCGTCGGAGACGCTGTTTCCTTCTCGATCCGAAAACAAAAAGCCGGACTGGTGCTCAGAAATGTATTTGTTCCTACACTGGCTGATTAACTTTTTTTTTTTTTTAAATGAGGGCTATTAAATCACTTCGAAGAACACACATCTCAGCGGCGGCGGTGGGAAGGGGTGTGGAAACCCTAGAAATTCTAACAGCTGCAATAAAGGAGAAGAAAAGTGTCCTCCGACTAAATGATTTCCCTCTCAACAGTTTTGTAGGAAATTGGCTTGGGCTAGACACACAGAGATGTCAAAAGGGCATATAGCAAGAGCTCATGGTCCGGTGGCGGCCGCTCTGTCATCTTTGGTCACCGCTATGGCGAGGGTGCACTCTCAAATCCGAGGTGCACAACTCAAACCCACTTTTGCAGCTTGGCTCCACCGGCCGGAAGCTGGACCATGGAGGAGCGGCAAGAGCTCCGGACACTTGGGGACATTTATTCCGGAAGGGAGAGAGTATGCGCTCTGATCACCCCCACACTGGTCCCAAATAGTTGAGTAAAGGGACAAAGGATAAGGTCGGTTCCGCTTCGCCCGCCCGTGCCCACCGGGAAGTGCAAGGCGCCTGTGGCCGCAGAGTGAGTCACCTCCTGCATCCCCGCGGCCCGCGCGGGGGTCGGAAGGAATGAAAATTCTGTCCCGGAACCGCACGCAGCCTGGCGTTGGAGGCCTTTCGGTCTTGCGGAAAATGGGTTCCAGGCACCGAAAGGCACCCAAGCCGCCACCTCGGTGAACTTGAGCATCCCGACCTTCCTAACTCCGATTGCCAGCACTGGAATTTGGCCCCGCGCAGCACCAACACCCGCGCTTCCTGCAGCAGAGCTGACAGTTTCTGAGAAAACCCTTTTCCGGGCCACCCCCCTGTCAAAGGTACGAAACAAGGAAGAGCCTCGGAGTGGATTTTCACTATTAAATAAGTGCTATTCACTACTCCTGAATTTGCCCCACATCGACATTCGACTTAAAAAAGGTTATTGGGGAAAAACGCCTAGGATTCAGTCAGTGTCATAGGTCAGAAACCCAACCAATCTTCTAAGCAGGGGCCGATGCCAGCTTAATTGTTTATTCAAGAGAAAGAGAAGTTAGACCATTTATCAAGTTAATGTTGCCAAGGAACAGGTCCCCATATAAAATCTCCGACACGTGACTTAAAGTTTCAACTAGTGTCTTAAAACTAAACAATCCCCCTTCTCTCTGCTCACCTCCCGGTTGGGAAAGCGTGAGATAGTGATTACATCTGTCCCAGTCAAGCGCCAGGCGCAGGGAGATCACTTTGGAGTATATTGAGAGACCCGGGAAAAGTTAGTGACTTCCGCCGAGGTTTTCCCTGCTTAAACATCCTAATTCAGGGTCTGTTGGGGGCCCTTTCCGGAGCCCCGATTATGGAACTGAGTTTTCGGTGGGGCTAGAAACATGTCACTGGTCGGCTTTCCCTCTTCCATCTCTGTCTCTCTTCCGCAGCTCTTACTTTCAGAAGCCGGATGGCAGGACACTTGGATGGGGACTCGCGACTTGTCACATACAGTCAAGGCTGGCCCCAGAAGCGAGTGTGGAAAAGCGCGCGTGTATAGGAGAGCGCCACTCAACCGGGTGGGACCTCTTTCAGCGTCGGGTCACTCACTCCAGCATCCCCACCATCTGCTCCTGTCACCAGCCGGTGGCCCCGCCTTCCTGAGCCCGCCCCTTGAGCTCTGAAGCCAATAGTAACCCCAGACTGCTCTACCCCCCTTCGCGAACCCTTTCCACACCCCCACGTTCCGAGAGACGATTGGCTGTTTCGACTTGGGTGAAGCTCCGGCATTTGCATGCAGCTCGCGGTTCCTGGTAGGTAGCGCAGCCCGTCACTCGGAAGGCCGGGACCGCCCACTCCACCTCAGTGCTGGGCTCTCTTTCTGCGCAGTTCTCCGCCGCAGCCTCAGCGGGCAAGCGCCGGGGCTGCTCTCAATCTCCTGGCTGCGAGGAGGCAGCCCCGGCGAACTGCCGTGCGCCCCGTCCAGAGGAACTGGGTGCGGGGTACAGCGTAACTGACAGCGCGTCTGCTCACAGTTCCTGCCGCCCGGACTTCGCTTTCCAGCCCCGGCTTCTCGTGGGCATCATGTCCAGAGCCGTCGCCGCTGCAACCGCCTCCGCCACCCGGGGAAGAGCCGCGGCCTCGGCAGCCGCGCGCGCACGAGGGCAATAAACCGAATCACTCCGGGCTCTGAGTGGCAGAGGACCGTCGCGGTGCTCTCTGTTCCGGCGGGTCTCGTACCATGTGCTGAGCCATGCCCCTGGCCGCGCCCGCGGGCCGCGTATGGGGCAGTGCCTGAGCGGCGGCCGGTCCTGCCTCGATGTCCCGGGCCGGTTCCTGCCGCAGCCGCCGCCGCCCCCGCCGCCGGTGAGGAGGAAGCTCGCGCTGCTCTTCGCCATGCTTTGCATCTGGCTGTACATGTTTTTGTACTCGTGCGCCGGCTCCTGTACCGCCGCTCCCGGCCTGCTGCTCCTGGGCTCGGGGTCCCGCGCCACTCACGCTCAGCCAGCCCTGGTCACAGCTCCGAATGAGACATCCCCTAAGATGCCCTTCCGGGCACCTCCGGCCAACTCACTGGCTGCAGGCAAGGATAAGACAGTAGGCGCCGGGAGCCAGGAGGAGCAGAGTCCAGAGGCACCGGACTCCCCCAGTCCCATCTCCAGCTTCTTCAGCGGCGCTGGGAGCAAGCAGCTGCCGCAGGCCATCATCATCGGCGTGAAGAAGGGCGGCACGCGGGCGTTGCTGGAGTTCCTGCGCGTACACCCCGACGTGCGCGCCGTGGGCGCCGAGCCCCACTTTTTCGACCGCAGCTACCACAAGGGTCTTGCCTGGTACCGGTGAGTTTCCTCTCTAGGGGCCGCTACGCCGGCCGCGATCCCGACCGTGAGCCCCCACAGGCCGTTGCGCGTCAGGTGGCGAGGGAAGCAGGGGTACGACTTCGGTCAACCTAGGGCGGGCGGGGACCAAAGTGCGACCGCACATTGCGGGTGGGCAGTTGCGGAGAATTCAGGTGTTCTGGGGTGGGCTGAGACAGCCACCTACAGAAACTTGTAGGTTGGCACCGTTGGCTGGTATGCTGCGCCCTAGAACCATTTAGGTGACCTCGCCACAAAGACACCCGGCAGCTACTGGGAAAGCGCCGGACGAACGGGTTACCTTTTGGGTTACCCACTCGAATAACTCGGCGTGGCTAGGATTTGGTTGTCTGTCTTGCAGCCGGGGACGCGGGGAGGAGTGCTGTACGCCTCTGGATTACAGCCTCTAACGTGCACCAACTGCTAGAGTCGCTTCTGCTGCCCAGATGGGGAGAGGGGTGCCGGCTAAGGCGCAGCGCCAAGGCCGTTTCGAGTTTAACTTTTTGTTATAAATTCTCCTGTCCCGCTTGGCTTGCGAGCCGCTTGTGCTCGGGAGGGTAACCCGGAGGCTGCGCGGCTTTGCTCGCTGCCGCACGACGGGCGTGGAGCTGTGCTGGTCCCTGTCGGGCAAAGGCGCGCACTGCAGCGCGCAGCCTCTTTGAAGGCTTCTGGGCGCCCGAGGCGCTGCCGGCTAGCTGCGGCCTCGCCTCCCGAGCCTCTGTGCTGGGAGGGCCACGACAAGGACGAGTATTTCCGCGGACCTGGTACAAGTCCGAGCTCAAAGAATATCCCTGGACCATTGATTGAGAAATGAGGGTTGTTTCGAGGTCGTGGCTTCCGGCTGTGAGCCCAGTTCTAAAGGGACCGAGGCTCCCGGGTCACATTCACGACCTCTGCCCACTGCATCCCGGGCTGATGGTTTGGTGTGAGTTGCTGGAGGGGTCACACCCCAGTTTCCGGAAACCCAGCCCGGTCCCCAGCCCCTTAGGTCATCACCCAGCACTCGGCGTCTCCCTCGATTTTTGTCTCCAGACCCAGTTACTTTCAAAGAGGGTCAGGACTTCCGAAAACAAGGAGAAACACGAACCGAACCCCGCTCTCTGCCTCGACCATACTTTCTAGGACACGGATGGCGTGGCAAATAAAAGGGCCTGACCCTGAAGATTAGGGCAGCTCCTTCTCAGCCTCTCTCGCCCCCTCCCCTTTGTTCTTTATGTCTTTTTTTTTGTTTTTTGCAAAATTGTGAAGAGTTGCCCAAGTCTGAAGGTTTAAGCCAGCAGTGACGGTCTCCCTTCTCACAGTTCCCAGGACACTGCGTGCAAAGAATAGAGACTAGGGTGCGACGCTCGGATTCCGGTCGGGTGGATCCTGGTGCTCTCATCTGGACACTGGGAATAACGTGGATTCTGGGTGGGCCGTGAAGGGCGAATACTTGGGTGCAGCAAGGAGCAGTTTTCCACGGGGTGGGGGGGGGGCCTTCGCTAACTGTAGGCTGTTGCCATCGATGCCATTGATGCCATTACCTCTTTCCCACTACTCGTCCCATACACAACCCACTCCTGGGATAAGATTCCCAGGACCGGGTAGCAGGCTGATCGTTATAATCATTTCTGGCGCAGCCAAACCCGAGGTAGCCTGGGTCTCTTTTGGTCAGACCCACTCTGAGCTAGGTTGGTAGCAAGTGGCGGGCGAGTCACTGAGCTCTTGAAGGTTTTAGAGGTACCTGGGGCAGGTGGTGGAAATCCCCACTGGAAGATTCACGCGGAGGCGGAGGCAGAGGTGGCTGCCTCCACCTGCCACCGCCCTTGGGGCTCTGGAGGCCCTCGTTTCTCTTGGTCGGCGGCGGAAAGCACAACTGAAGAGCGTGGCGGGGACGGGAGACCCGAAGCCGCGCCGCCAGCAGCCGTGCGAGCCACCCGGGTTCCAGCAGGCCACGGGGGCCAGGGTCCTATTCCTTCGGAAGCCACCGGGAGGCACAGGCCTCGCGGCGGTGACCTGGTGATCTAGCTGCAGTAGTGCAAGTGTCCTGTCTGCGTGGCCTTCCCTGGCTGCTCCAACCAGCGACCAGTGTGCCAGCAGAGTTACTGAATATTTTCTTAAAGAAAAAAAAATAGTACTATTTATTTAAAACTTGTACATCATTTTAGACTGTCCTCAGTGCCTTGAGATATGTAAGGACTTCACGATTAATTTGAAAGCAACCCAGAAACTCTAAATCCAACAGGCTCAGCAGACGCTGACCCAGAGCGCTGCACCTATGCCTTCCTGGCTGGGGTCCACCGGGCTTTCCGGGCTCCAAACCAGGCCTGCAGGGTCCCTCCTGCTCTGTCCCGAGATAGGCCGCCGCTGGAGAACAACATAAATAATGATTAACCAGAATGTAGCAAGGCACAATCGTGGTTAAAACAAGCCCTCAAAGCCGGAGTGCGAGCAAGGGGAGGCACTTTTAAGGCCTTTGAGACAAAATGGGAGGGGGTGTGGAATGGATGGTTGAGTTCTGGGCTCAGCAGGCAATCGGTAGAATGAGGGTCGTGGCTGTGTCTGAGCGAGTTGTTAATGAGTTTAATGGGTTAATGCACAGACCTGCCAGGGGCCCAGAGCCTGGTGGATTTTCCTGGATGCCAGGGAATTTGCAGTCTTAACAGCTCCTTACCAACGCACCATCATCAGCCAACGGGTGGCCCAGAATCCTGGGAGGCCAGAGCTTGCTTTGGTGGCAACTTGGAGCTGACCCTGCTGCCGCCGCCACCACCACCCAGACATTGGGAGTCTTTTCAGCGCCCAAGTTTGCAAAATCGAAGCTAACGCGATCCAGTTCAGACTCTGTGAGGCCCAGTTTGTACTGAGTTCTGAGCTGACTTTCGGGGTTCTCTAATCACTTTCCAAATTTAGTGCCCGACCAATGATATCTGAGGGGCTCAGGGGGCTGTGGTGTCTGCGAGGTTTGGGGTTAGGGGACCAGGAATTTATAGCCCTCTGGTGGAGCAAGCTGCCAGCCGGCTTGGTAGAAAGATTTAAACTGGTGGAGAGACATTGATGAAGCAGTTTTTAAAAAGGATTTCTTCTTGATCCAGGTCAAGTTTTTGTTAAGTTTCCAAGAATTTGATGACCAGAGTTTAGGAGTTAAGTTAGTCAGACGTTATATGATTGTCATTTGCTCCACAGTAGTGGGAACTTCTTTTACAGGATCAGGGCCCTTTTCAATTTCGGTTGTACAAAATAATCGGCGGGGGGTGGGGGGCATGGGGATGGGGGAAGTCGATCTCTCTCTCTCTCTCTCTGTCTCTTTCTCTCTCTCTCTCTGTGTGTGTGTGTGTGTGTGTGTGTGTGTGTGTATGTGTGTGTGTGTGTGTGTGTGGTTTAACAATATTGCAGTTAAACTGTACTAAACATTTGTTCCAGGCACTGTTTCAAGTGTTATGGTTAGCTGGTTTAATCTTCATTACCATCCTGTGAAGTGGATACTTTGACAGATGAGGAAACACAGGCACGAACAGAGAGGTTAATCAACTTGCTCAAAGTCTCACAGCTAGAAAGTGACGAGAGTTCTTATTCCAACAGGACATCCTTCTGTGCCAGCCTCCCTGACTTTAGTGACCAAAATGTGCTGTTAGTCATGTGTAATTCTTCAAAGTTGATGTCTGCTGTAAGAGCGTTTGAAGGTTTCCTGCCTACCTCCGGTTCGCCCCCCCCCCCGCCACCCCCAGCAGAGTGCCCACTTTGTCATTTATCTTAAAACCTTTGTAATGCTGGGACAATTGACTGGGAATCGTCTTGCACTGGTTTCTAACTAGATGAGGATAATCATACCATTCTGGCACTTTTATTTCTCTGCACCGGACAGCTAGAATCAAAGGAGTCATTAAAATGACAAAAATATCCCTCAAGTATAGTGGCTGAAAAAGCAGCCAGTGTCCCCTGGAGGAAGTGGTTTATTCAATGCCATTTGCCCCTTTCAGGTTGGGAGGCCCAGGTTAAATGACATGTTCCTAAGCTCTTTGGAATTAATTTGTTCATTTAAAACGATAGAATGATCCCAAGTCAAGAAGGACACAGTGATTACTTTGTGCTCATTAATCAGAAGGCAGATGTAGCTAGACCTCTGAGGTTTTCCTAGAGATACTAAAATCCAGTAATAAATGTCTCCCAATGACAGCTGAAAACAGTAATTTCCTCTCTATTTTTTTTTTAGCCGATCTCCTACCTCCACGAGCCTAGTCGGTTTCTAAAAACTTGGTGGCCAGTCCTGTTTCTGACTTCCCTGGAGGCTCTGATTCACTGAGGATAAATAATTGTGCTTCCTAGGTTCTGCCATTTAAGATGAGTACACTACACGGCTTCCTTCCAGGCTGCTGGGAGAAGGTCAGCCATCCACATTGAGATGCAACAATTTGAAACACAAACCATTATGTTAGAATGCTGTCAAGATTTACCAGCAGGACTGTGTACCATGTGTTGAGCTCTGTTTTTAATTAGGCCCCTAAATTACACCATAAAATGGCTGATTAATCTTTTACAAGTTGGGGGGCAAATATAACATAAATTAACCTAATCATAAGTGTTTTCCCAGATGCTGAGTTAATAAAATTGTCAATATTTAATAGTGGCCTATTAGTTTTAGATAAATAAAATGCCAAAATGTATGAATTAAATTGCATTTATTATCTTCCAAGTGGTAGGTTATTTTCCAGCAGGTCTGTCTGTGAAAATGTGTTTGGAGTCCCTATCTTAGGAGACATTCTTAAAAGATAGACTGCTGTGGTAAACAGAAATTAAATGTTGACTACACTAGATTTTGCTTTTTAAAAAGGAATCTACTTATTTAAAAAGCAGTAGTTTAATGTCCACTAATAATGACAAGATGCATTCTCCTAGTCTACAGTCTCCCATTTTCCACTGAAAAGCGATCTTATACATCTCTTGTTTCTCTGATTTTTTTTT
>JADRCD010175895.1:0-10092 GCA_019843815.1 Montemys delectorum | reverse complement strand
CTCTGTCACTCCCTTTCCCCTGCCTCAGAATATGATTCAGTGGTATTCCATTTACTGGGCATGCATGAGACTCTGGTTTTCTCTCTCTCTCTTTCTTTCTTTCTTTCTTTCTTTCTTTCTTTCTTTCTTTCTTTCTTTCTTTCTTTCTTTCTTTCTTTCTTTCTTCCTTTCTTTCTTTCTTTCTTCCTTTCTCTCTCTCTCTCTCCCTTCCTTCTTTCTTCCTTCCTTCCTTTCTTTCTTTCTCTCTTTTTCTTTCTTTCCTTCCCACCTTTCTTCCTTCCTTCCTTCCTTCCTCCCTTCTTTGTTTCTTTCTCTGTTTCTTTGTTTCTTTGTTTCTTTTTCTTTCTCTTTCTTTCTTTCTTTCTTTCTTTCTTTCTTTCTTTCTTTCTTTCTTTCTTTCTTTCTCTCAGTATATGGTATGACTCAGACCTTCAGGAAATTGCTTAGACTAATTGAACAAATATCTTAGGAAATGTAGTCAGAATAACTTGGTAATTACTTTTCTGATAAAATGTCTGTCTCCACGTGCCAAAGTGAGTGTATATTTATTTCTAATAAGTAAACATATCCTCAATTTATTCATATTTTCTCCAAATTTGACAATTTATCTTATTTAGGAGTAGAAGGGTTTATAATGCTTGAAGAAGAGTTTTAGCTACATTCTTATAGTGTGGCAGAAAAAAATACAGTTTAAGCTTTGATACATCACTTGTTGTCATGATCATAAAAAGAGAAAAAACTATAAGAATATGTTCTGGTGAGGTGTAGGAGAAGGGGTGCCTTGGCGGGCCCTTGCCGAGGCATCCCTTCCCCCATAAGGGACCAGACACACGCTGCTATAGTATAGAATAGTTTATTTATGGCATGGGGGGGGGGGGAGTTAAGAGGGTAGCAGAGGCCAAGAAAGGCAGAGAGAAGGAGAGAGTAGAGAAGTAGGGGCCAGCCATGACCATGTGGAGAGAGGGGATAAGGGAATGGGGAGAGAGGTGAACAAAGGGGCAAGAGACAAGGTGGAGAAGCAGGAGTAAGAGAGAGAGAAGGGGGCAAGCAGCCTCTTTTATAGGGCCAGACCTACCTGGCCATTGCCAGGTCACTGTGGGGAGGAGCATACCTGACTGCTGCCAGGTATCTGTGGGGGTGGAGTTTATACAGAATACCAACACTTATAATTTGAATAATTATTTGGCTTAATCAGAGTAACTCCCAGCACCTCCACTTTAGGGATTTTAGCATAAATCATTACTACTTTGTAATAGTACTATTAGTAATAGTAATTAGTACTATTAGTAGTAGTAATACTATTAGTAATTAGTAATAGTAATATTACCATTAGTAATAGTAATTAGCTGTTCTGACTGAAAAATCTTTTTTTCTATGAAAATTTGAAGTGTGGGCATTCAATTTCTAAATATACTTATCAGTCATACAAATGGATATTTAATAAATGTTCACTTGAGTGCCTTATTCAAATGATGAAGGTAGTCAGCCATGTTATAAGTTAGAGGAAACAATTTCGATGATTAATCCTGTCAAAATTTCTCATAGCGATTACATGTCAGGAGTATGATTATTTAATAAAGACATTAAAATTTAGTTCTCACTTTTTGGCAACACATACTCTATAGAGTTACATGTAATCAAATTCTGTGTGATTCTCTGCATAAATAAATTATTACAATGTATGGTGTCTCTTTTTCACAAAGTTTTCTGGTAAAATTTTAAGATATCGTCAATGTTGCCATTTATAATTCCGAGTAAAATCATATCAAAAATGTGGGATTATGACCTTTGGATACAATTATGAGGCACAAAAAGCAAACATAAAAAGGAAGATACCTGATACAATTTGATTACCAAACCTAATTATAATGTTAGAAGCAATTCCAAGCCTATGCAGTTTCCCATGAGGCCTGAAGTAGCTATGGCAATCCTGAACAAGATTACCTTCTAGTCTTTGTGGTAGGGATTATTCATGATGTATGTCATTTCAAACTGTCTGTCAGACTGCTGAGGTAAGCACAAATGTCAAAAGGTGAGAGAATGGAGGCAGATAAATCCCTCCCTGGTTCAGGGTGCATTCTGCTATGGCAGAGAACTCGAGATTCTTTCCCAGCACCCATCTTGAGTAGTTTACAACTGCCTTTAACTCCTGCTCCAATGGATTTGTTGTCCTCTTCTGGCCACTTTAGGCGCTGCACTCACAAGATCCGTTTACATTAAAATACTCACGAAAGTTGGATGTGAACATCTGCATCTGAATTGGTCAGGCTCTGGCAGAGTCTATCACAGGACGGCTCTATCAGACTCCTGTCAGCAAGCCCTTCTTGGCTTCAACAATAGTGTCTGGGTTTGGTGTCTGTATATGGGATGGAACCCTAAGTGGGGCCGTCTCTGGATGGCCTTTCCTTCTGTCTCTGCTCCACTCTTTGTCCCTGCAGTTCCTTTAGACAGGAGGAATTCTTAGTTAGTATTTTTGAGATGGGTAGAAACCATCATGCAAAGAGTACACATGGAGGGTCCCATGGCTCCAGCTACATATGTAGCAAAGGATGGCCTTTTCTGGCATCAACCTGAGGGGAGGCCCATGGTCTTATGGAGACTGGATGTCCTAGCATAGGGGAATGCTAGGGCAGTGAGGCAGGAGTGAGTGGATGGGTGGAGGAGCACCCTCATAGAAGGAATGGGGAGGGAAGATGAGATAGGGGGATTATGGAGGGGAAACCGAAAAGGGGATAACATTTTAAATGTAAGTAAATAAAATAACCAATAAAAAAGAAAATGTCAGAGAAAGAGAAAAATTTTCATGATAAACATTATGTTTTAAAGGTTGAAAGAATGTAGCTCAGTTTTGGAACCATAGAGTTATTGACCAAAGCTGGATGAATTTTTTTGTACCAATTACACCACAGTCACTCAGATCCCAGGCTTTTTTGCTGGTTTAACAATTTTCTGGAGCATTTCTCCACTTTCATAGACAGCTAAATATAAATTAACACATGGTTCTTGAACTGTCTTAAAGTTGCAACTAAATAGACATATCAGACAAGTTCAGTGCTTTATTTAATGAGTTCCTAAAATCTAGGGAAGAAAACTAGATAAAATGAATATATGCATGAGTCAAAGTAAAAGTTCATGTGCAAGTATGCTGAGTCAGATTCACATTGACACTAGGACACAGAAAAGCAGCAACAAACACCTCAAGTTATGCCAGAGAGGGAAAACTGTCTGAACTAGACTTTCAGATTTTTAAAAATAAACATATTCCTGAGTACCTGTCATAAAATTGAAATAAATTATCTGCACTTCCAGTAAAATTACTGTTAAGTTTTGGAAATAGCTGAGTAACAATGTTATTTATAGATGTACCCGTGGTTTCTAAGTTAGATTGAAGCAGTAAAAATATCTTCTTTTAAAATGTAAATTAGGTTTTATACAGTTTATGTAATATGTAGTAATAAATTACATATAATACTATTCATATATATATAATTTATTCCAAAAAACCCACACATTTAATAATCATGTATTTGTGATAGTATACTATCTATGTATTATACAACATACATATATTCTATGTACTATATGTACTGTTTATTATATTCTATTATACTTCAGTATATATTATGTATTACATGATTCCAAACTGATAATATGGTGGTGTTTCAGAGAGTCATAAGATCTAGGTTGTCAGCAGATACAGAGGTGCCTTAAGATTTTATTAATGCTTACATATTTCAACAAAGAATGTTATGTCATCAAAGTGACATTTAAATTTTTCCTTGGAATTTCACACATATTATTTGCCCAGTGACCAAAGCTCACTTTTAGAAAATAGCTGATCAGATACTATGAGCCCCACCTTGAATATGAGAACTCTGTCAGACTTATCCTTTAGACTGTTTGACCTCAAATTTGTCTTAGGACATAGAAAGTAACAACAGTAGAGGTCACACAGAAGAATTCATGAGAGAAACATGAACCATGTTAAGGTGTTAACTTGATACTCTCTTGACATTTGCTCAAAGTAGCCATTATATCATTTAAACTGTTCTATGACTCTGAGAAGTTTAGTACCATACTGAAACTAGAACAGCCAGGAGAAGTCTCCCAGATGTAATCAAACTTGATCCTAAACATGGAGAAGTCTCCCAGGCATAATTAAACTTGATGCTAAACATAACCAATTTTCCTCTAGTAGCAGGCAATCATTTCCAGATGAGAATTGTGAACTACTCATTTAATAAAATACATATGTGGCTTAAAAAATAAATTATTTTGGGCCTTCCGGTTTCTGTTTGTGTTGGAGCTGATCCTGTGCCACAGCACTTCATACCCAAATACCACCAGGAGAAAGCTGGCCTCCCAGGAGTGCAGACAACCCTGTAAGCGCAGGTAAGACCAACACTTTTGCTCAGAGGGAACCATCTGGAACCCTCAGGACACAGGAACTGAGGAATGGCCTAAGACAGGAGCCTTCCAGTTTCCCTCTGCTCCTGGAGCTGATCCTGTGCCACAGCACTACATACCCAAATACTGCCAGGAGAGAGCTGGTCTTCCAGGAGTGCTAACACACCTATGAGGACAGGAGGAACAAAGCCGCAGTCGGAGACAGCAAGACTATCTAACAACAGAGATAACCAGATGGTGAGAGGCAAGGGCAAGAATCTACAAGACAGAAACCAAGTCTACTTGGCATCCTCAGAACCCAGTTCTCCAACCAGAGAGCCCTGGATACCTCAACACTCCACAAAAGCAAGATTCTGATTTAAAATCACCTCTCATGATAACGATAGAGGACTGGAAGAAGGACATAAATAACTCCCTTAAAGAAATACAGGAGAACACACATAAACAGGTAGAAGCCTTTAAAGAGGAAACACAAACATCCTATAAAGAATTACAGGAAAACACAAATAAAATATACACATGAAGGAATTGAACAAGACCATCCAGGATCTAAAAATGGAAATAGAAACAATAAAGAAATCACAAAGGGAAACAACACCAGAGATAGAAAACCTAGTTGAAAGAGACCTGGAGACATAGAATCTCTCCCTCTGTTCCTTGCCCAGACTGGGATTGAGATGCCCACCTAGCAGAACAGAGCTCAGACAGACACCTGTGTCTGCAGCCCAGAGTACTGGACCTCTGGCAGGACACTGGTCATCCTCTCCAATCCCTTTTGTTCTGCCCACCACCCAGTGGCACCTGGTGCCCAGCATGGTGGTAGCCGTGGCAGTGAGTGTGCTGCCCAGTTCTCCACCTGCAGTGCCAGTGCCTGGCATGGTGTTGCAGCAGCTGTGGGGGCCGCAGCTGCCATAGCGGTGAGCACACAGCCCAACACAATTAGACAACAAAAGAAGATCAAATCGATACAAATTGGAAAGGAAGAAGTCAAAATATTGTTATTTGCAGATGATATGATAGTATTAAATGACTCCAAAAACTCCACCAGAGAACTCATACAGCCAGCAAACAACTTTAGCAAAGTGGCTGGATATAAAATTGACTGAAACAAATCAGTAGCCTTGCTATACTCAAAGGATAAACAGGCTTAGAAAGAATTTAGGGAAATGATACGCTTCACAATAGTCACAAACAATATAAAGTATCATGGTGTGACTCTAACCAAACAAGTAAAAGGTCTGTATGACAAGAACTTCAAGTCTCTGAAGAAAGAAATTGAAGAAGACCTCAGAAGATGGAAATATCTCGCATTTCATTAATTAGCAGAATTAATATAGTAAAAAATGGCCATCTTGCTGAAATCAATCTACAGATTCATTACAATCCCCATCAAAATTCCAACTCAATTCTTCATAGAGTTAGAAAGAGCAATTTTCAAATTCATTTGGAATATTAAAAAACCCAGGATATCGAAAACTATTCTCAACAATAAAAGAACTTCTGGAGGAATCACTATCCCAGACCTCAAGCTGTATTACAGAGCAATAGAGATAACTGCAAGGTAGTGGGAGGCAGGTAGATCAATGGAGTAGACTTGAAGACCCAGCTGGGCAGTGGTGGCACACACCTTTAATCCCAGCACTTGGGAAGCAGAGGCAGGCAGATTTCTGAGTTAGAGGCCAGCCTGGTCTACAGAGTGAGTTCCAGGATAGCCAGGGCTATACAGAAACCCTGTCTGGGAAAAAAACAAAACAAAACAAAACAAAACTAAAAAATAAAAGAATTGAAGACCCAGAAATGAACTCACACACCTATGGTCACTTGATTTTTGACAAAGGACCTAAAACAATCCAGTGGAAAAAAGACAGTATTTTCAACAACTGCTGCTGGTTCAACTAGAGGTCAGCATGTAAAAGAATGCAAATTGATCCATTCTTATCTCTCTGTACAAAGCTCAAGTCCAAGAGGACCAAGGACCTCAACATAAAACCAGATACACTGAATCTAACAGAAAAGAAACTGGGGAAAGTCTCGAATACATGGGCACAGGGGGAAATTTCCTGAACAGAACACCAATAGCTTATGCTGTAGTCAACCATTGGACTGAGCACTGGGAGTAGGAGGGTCCTTGATGGAGGAAATAGAAAATGAAGGAGTTGAGGAGGGTTGCAGCCCTATGGAGGGGCAAAAGTGTCAACAGGCCAGACCCCCCCCCCAGAGCTCCTGAGGACTAGACCACCAACCAAAGAATACATATGGTGGGATCCATGGCCACATATGTACAGAGGATGGCCTTGTTGGATATCAGTGGGAAGAGAGGCCCTTGGGCCTGAGGTTGTTCAATGCCTCAGTGTAGGAGAATGTCAGGGCAGGAAGACAAGAGTGGATGGGTAGGTGGGGGAGCACCCTCATAGAGGCTGGGGGATGGGATAGTGGATTTCTGAGGGGGAGATCTGTAAAGGGGAAAGCATTTGAAATGTAAATAAAAAATATCCAATAAAAAATAAATTATTTTGATTATTATTTTTTTGTTTTTGGTTTTTCGAGATAGGGTTTCTGTGTGTAGCCCTAGCTGTCCTGGAACTCACTCTATAGACCAGGCTGGCCTCAAAATCAGAAATCAACCCACCTCTGCCTCCCAAGTGCTGGGATTAAAGGTGTATGCCACCACCACTGAGCATAAATTATTTTGAATAAAATCTTCTACATAATAAAAATAATTTCTCTTGGTCCCAAGCAGTTTGTACCACCCCCATGATTAACTGTCTCTGATGTCACAAATGACAAATAGCCTTTACTTAATGGACATCCTTTCTAGATGAGATATGAAGATAAGGCATAAAAGCTGGGAAAAGAGCTACAACTGTGGTTTTATGACAGTGTCTGCAAAATTAATTTTTCTTGATTGATTTTATATGCCATTATTTTTAACAGTTGTGTTTTAAAAGAAAAGTGCGTGTGTGTATGTGTGTGTGTGTGTGTGTGTGTGTGTGTGTGTGTGTGTGTGTGGGAGAGAGAGAGAGAGAGAGAGAGAGAGAGAGAGAGAGAGAGAGAGAGAGAGAGAGAGAGAATAAATGAATAAATGAATGAGGGACAGACTTATCATAGAAAAGACATACAAGGCTTTGACATTCTTTACTGTGACAGAATTACCTGTTCATAGTGTTAGCTGGTTTGTTGTTTGACGTGATTTCTCTCCTTGTTTATGAAAACTAATGGTTTTTATCTGGAAGTAGAATCTAAGCATAATGGGAATGAGCTTGCTTTTAAAACTCCAAGACACATACTCAATCACGTCATTCCCCAAGACTTTCAGCAGACATAAAATTAATTCATGATGTTTAAAGAAATAATTTTTTCATGATTTTATGAGTGAACAAACAAGAAAGATTGAGATATTACCAAGACATCATCCAATCCACTCTTAGACTTTTGAGGAGGTCAGAGGTCAGAGGTCAGAGGTCAGAGGTCATCACTCTCATCATCACAAAAGGAGGAGCTGAATAAACTGAAAATCAATTAACTTTTTTGGCTCCATCAGAGATTTCCAATAACAGGGCAAACTCCCAACTTGATATTAGGAGAGAGCCAGGTAAAGACAGGGAATTTATCCAAGATCAGACCATGCCAAATAAAAGCTAATATTCCTGCATAACTAGGCAGGAATATTTGAACAGTATTCTGATGAGCATTAATGAAATAGCAAGACATTCCCAGAAGCTTTGCACTTTTACAAATCTTAAGTCCAGGGCTTTGGGCAGTTCTCAGTGATGTGTGAAGGTCTATGGAAGGTGATGAAAAGAACGAACCATCTGAAATATTCCCAGTACGTTCTCTAAAGACCAACTCTACTTACAATGACCTTGTTCACAGTGGTTTAAGAACAGTCACTTAAAGGAATATGACTAAACATTGATTTTTGCCACCTAAGCAAAGGGAGTCATCCTAAGATTGTATATCTCACCTATCTCTCTCATTACTACATAAACAGGGTTTCAGTATAAAGACAATAGACCATAGCTGGAAAAACTACAGGGCTGTAAGCCGATTTTAAGAATTATTAGGAAAACCTAAAATAAGAAAAACAAATCATCTATATTAGAGTATGTCATAGCTCCAGTAACAATATTGCAAAGGACAGTAAATACACCTCCAAAATAAGCAAAATCGACCCAGACTACAGCACAGGTGTATTCATCCAAGACAGTATTAACTAATTAACCCTGTGAAAGCTTCACAAAAAAATAAAATCAAGGTCCAACAAAAAGTAAACATTTAAGAGCAAAGACAAGACACACTCGGAAAATAAATGTGGATTATTAGACAGTGGAATTAATATGAATATGAATCCAGCATTAAACATTTCCATGGATAAAGGCGACAGCATTAAAGGGCAATGTGTGAGATTAGCAGGAAGGAGGGGACACGTGAACATAAAATACTAGAAATAAAAAATAGCATAATAGATATGAAGAATGATTTCAAAAGCTGCCATAGTAGACACACCTTTTTCAGTAGCAGGAAGCACAGACAAGAACTGTCTGAGAACAAAGCAGAAAAACAGCAAACACACAGAGTGTGCATTGAGTCCTGTGTAGAAATCCCACTCAGAGGTTACTGTAATAAGAATATCAAAAGAGAAGCACGAGAATAAAGCTGGCTGAAATATTTAACTACAGATAGGAATTCTAAAACAGATTCCAAACCATAGAATCTTCAAAGACAAGGCAGCATAAATAATAAAATGAGAGGAAGAATGAAACAAAATAAAATATAGACATAGCAACTAGGAGTCCTATCCTGCTTACAGAAAAACAAAGACAAGGGCAATATCTTTAAAGAGTGCAACATGAAAATAATGGTGCTTTCTACACCATGCAGCAAAATCAGACATTACAGTCCACTTACTCATCAAATACTCCACAAAGACAGTGAATATGGATTGCCAAAGTGATGGGGGTACCCAGGTAGAGATTATATTCAGAAAAAAATATCATTTCAAAGCAATTTGATCACCTTAATAGTGAGAAAACACAGAAATCCAAAGTCACAGTAGACTCTAAAGTTGTATTGATTTTAATTCTAGAATTTTGTTTCTTGTAGGAATGACCAAGGAAAAACAAAGACTTTATTAGAAAACAGACAAAAATGCCAAAGTGATACTCCTCACAAAAATGTTCAAATGTTTCCAAGGAGGAGCAAAACTATATAGCTCACAGCATTGATCCATACTAAATGTCAATAAATAAACCAAATAAGCCAGACAGACACAAACCATTATTCTTAGGGAAGGGGAAAAATAGATGTGGGGGGGAGGGTAGGATATTCAGAAGTTAGAAAAGAGGTCAAGCATGGCTGAGGCACAATGCCATTCCTAAAAATTAATATGTATAAAAGTAATGCATAAAAAAAGAACCATGGAAAATCATAGGAATGCCATGTGATGATTATTAATTATTGTAGTTAGTATATTTGAAGTGAATGCTTCATGTATCTAATACAGAACAGGTTTTACAAGTTAATGGCAGTACCCTTAGTAATTGTTGTATGTAAATGAGAGGTTATAATAGTTATAATGCTGTATTATCATTGGTTTCTCTTAAGGAATATCTTAATAAATTCAGATATTAGCTAGATAATTTCAACATAGGCCCATGCAACAAATAACTATTTTTAGTGGTACAT
>JADRCD010175890.1:0-14589 GCA_019843815.1 Montemys delectorum | reverse complement strand
TATGTTTTTTTTTTTTTTTTTTTCTATTTAAGTCTCTGTCAAATAATAAATGGAGCCATGGCACTATGTGCTTTCCAGTGTAGTCCTAGATTTTTATTTTGTTCCAGTTAAGACTTAAAAAGCATATGCATAAAAACAACAGATTCTCATGGACAAGGGTGAGCTGTTAACTCTATCTTCTCAAACTTTTCTTTCCTCCAATAGTAAGCCCAATCGCACTAGCCAGAATCTTTCTCCACTACCACCACCACCACCTCCTCCTCCTCCTCCTCCTCCTCCTCCTCCTCCTTCGCCTCCTCCTCCTCCTCCTCCTTCTTCTCCTCCTTCTCCTCCTCTTCCTCTTCTTCTTCCTCCTCCTCCTCCTCTGGCAGACCTCTCACCCCACTACACTGAGGCAGAAGAATCGTGGACAACAGCCTGTGCTACAAAATGAGACCCTGCTTCAAAAAATAAAAACTAGTAAGAATTTACAAGGTGGCTCAAAGGTCAAGAGCACTGGCTGCCCTTCCAGAGGACCCTGGTTCAATTCCTAGCACCCATGCTGTAGCTTTCAACTATCTGTAATTCCAGTTTATGGGAATCGAATACCCTCTTCAGAGGCACTGCCTAAACATACTGCACATGGAATAAAATTTGTAAAATACTAAATAAATCAATAACAAGAGATGCAGGCTTTTGTGTGTCCACCTTCTGTATTTTAGCAACATTCGGACTTCATCTGTATATTATTTTATAATATAATGTGAACCTATAACTTGTTTTGCAAGTAAGAATTTTCAAGGGCTCTGTCTGCATCCAAATGTCACATTTCAAAGCATGTCGTGAACTAAAAAGGCACATGCTTCAAAGCTAGGACTTCTAATAGGGCTTCTGACTGACCTCTCCTTAATTAAGGTCTTTAATTGTACACGGTGGTTTGCTGGGCCAAGCTTTCAGAAGAAAGTGCCCAATTGGCTGCTCGAAACAGCCTGTGAGGTGTCATTCCTAAGGGGCTCTGAAGAAGCTTAGAGAACAGACTTGACCCTTTGCAGATACTGCCCAAACAAGGAGGTGAGCCAGGAAGGATGAGGGAAAGAATGTCCGCTTCAAACCAACCTACACTTGACCTGCTGATGCTTTGTTTAAAGGAAAATGAGTGAGCTGATGGACAGCAGGCTTGGGAGTGTTGGCAGGGAGGGAGTCAGGATGGGGAGTGACAGGTGACTCAAAATGAAGTAACCAGAAGCAGGACAACTCCACAGACACAGGGAAACCACTTTCAGCCCTGACGGAGACCAACACGGGAAATGTGGCTGCCCCAGAGGCTTCCACAGGGCAGTGGCAAGGCCTCCATACCCAGCAGCTGGGTGCCATGCCTCAGACACAGGTCACTTCCTCAGCTCCTAAGGCAGCCTAGCATTTGTTGGGGCACAGCTGCCAGTGGGAACTGAGACCCCATGTCTTTATTGCCACCATGAGTTCTGTCATCATGAAGAATATAGAGTACCCAGGTTGATGTGGATTTTATACAAGCAACAGCTGATGTCTTGCGTGGAGGGTGTGCTTAAACTAACAAATGACCCACTGCTCACTTGAAGTGCAAATTTAACTGGGCTTCCTATAGGTTATTGGCCCTTACCAGCAAACAGCTTCCTGACTCAGTTGCATTTCTAACTTGTTCCCCAGTAGCGACCAACACTGTCTCTGGACGCTCACGGAGCACCTGATGTGGTGTAGACTCAGGACGGTGTTCAGGTCCTGCTGACAGTTTGCATGTGAGCTTGAAGCAATGAGCTCTTTGTGACTCTTCTCCTTTCTCATGTTTTGCCTTTCAGTTACTTCTAAGTGGAACTTTTTATGCAGATTATTCTACACTTGCTGTCTATAAAACACTTCTTTTCTCAGCTGAGCTGATATAAGAAGCCCAGTATCCCACATAAAAAAGGTGAGGTTTAAAAATGGTCTCCTGTCTTTCTCTGTCTCCAGACTTTCTGCTTACTGTGTCCCCCCTGAAGCCAGGGCTCTTTGCTGGCTGTAAAACATCATCCCTTATTTCTGGCTGGGAGATACAAGCAGAGAGGGACCTGGTGTACCTTTCATCTAACACCCCTGCTTTCAATGAGCTAATGGAGGAAATATTACTGATTTGAGAGGTCCACCCCAAAGTAGAACCATGTCCAGAGTCCCTTCAGCCTCCTCATCCTGATCCTTTTGGTTATGGGAGCCCCCCCTAACCACTGCTGAGGTTTGTACTGCTCAGCTCCTAGTGTGCCTGTCCTGTTGTTCCAAAGCAGCTAACCTCCTGCCTAACTGTGTGCATGCACCAATAATCTTTTATTATGTCATCATGCATTTTAGTGTGTGATGGCTATTATGTTTTAGAGGCCCCCATTTAGATTTATGGGGCGAATGAGAAAGTGTGTGTGTGTGTGTGTGTGTGTGTGTGTGTGTGTGTGTGTGTTGAAATGCAATCTAATTAATCTGAGTGCATTTGTATGCCTATTAAAATTCACCTGTCTGGATTTTTCCATTTATCATGATTATACTGAGAAAGAGGCTGCCACTGTGTTTAATACCAGATGATCTATCATCAGGATGCTTTTAGTAATAGTGCAGGTCCATGGGAAAGTTCTGTGTGACCAACACTCCCGACTCACATCCTGAGGATGCCTCAGAGCTCTGCTTGCGTACAACAGACACAAGGATGGCCTCATGGAACTCCAAACATGGGGGCAAGCCATCTGGTTACAGTTGATAGTGCCTTTGATTCTTCAGGTACTTTGTAGTCCAAGGCCATTGCTAGGCCCAGGAAAGGACCCCCTAGGAATCAGCAGCTATTGGTATACAGCATTAGGCACGGGACAATAGGCATGGGACCTAGCCAGACTTTCCATATGGAAGCTGTAGCAATTTCCATAATCATCTCACACCTGAGGACAGCTCTGCTCTTTTGTGAGTTTGCACCCCTGTAGTTAGGAAACCTGAAAACCTGATACCCAGTAGAAATAAACTACAATGATAACTCCAGGAGAAGAGGCACTGTGATCCAGGGGATAACATGGGATGAGAAGGCTGACCTCATGGAAGCTCAATCTCCAGCTGACCACTCACTCACAAAGAACTAGAATGCTCAGCCCACTTGAGAAACAGAGGAGCTGAGTGAGCGTTCAGTGGAATTGAGCCGAGTCTGCGTCTGCCCAGCTCCTCTGGCAACCTAAAGAATACATACACTAAAGACGCATCATGAGTGAGCAGCCTCACTGGCTGGCTGCATGCCTTCTCCCCTACATGGTACAGGTCTGGGTTTTCAGCAGCTATAACTTCAGAAGTCTGCAACAGGCTCCATATATATACTCTTACCTGCCTGAGCCCACTTTGGACTGCCTCCAATAGAAATCTCAGTTCCTCTGAACTGGAAATGCATTGGCCGAAAGAGGCAAACACATCAGCTTCAACTGGCACCTTTGCCTAGTATGACCACAAAGGACCAAATACACAACTCTTAAAGCAAGTCCATGGCAATTTCTACAGCCACCATGAGCCCCTTTGGGGCCATCAGGGTTATTAGGTAGCTGCAGGAAGTTTGCAAGCTCTTCTTGTGTTTGGGATAACGGCCATTCAGATGAAGGTGATGTGAGCAGTGCGGCCATCAGTTCTTCCAGTCTATGTACCTGCATCAGGGAGAAAGTCAACTGGGTGCTACTGCATCTCTAGTGGTCTTTAGCATTTGCTAGAGTGTGTGTGTGTGTGTGTGTGTGTGTGTGTGTGTGTGTGTGTGTTAATGTAGTAAAAATAAATAAATCGGTTCTAGGATTGCACACACATGGGAAGCTCTGAAAATGGACTGTGCTGATTAAAGTTTGAGAAGCTTCAATTTGACGACAACGACAACAACAACAACAACTTGTTGTGACCTTGCAATCCATCCTTGGGTTTACCTGCCCAAAGTTAGTAAGTGTAGGTGGAAGTGGAAAGAGGCAGGAGGGAAGTGATCCTCTCTGATCCCACAACTGCAAGGCACGCTCTCACATCACCAAGAGCCAGAACCACACAGTTTCCATGTTCAGAGGGATGATGATGGCACAAGAAGCTGATTGGTGAGAGGAGTGGGCCTGAGTGTGTTTGTGGATGGGGAAAGGGGAAAGGGTGCCACCTCATCCCCACTACTTTTATAAAAATTGTTTCTTTGAAAACATACTTAAAGGTCAGGAACTAGAGAGATGGTTCAGCGCAACATTGGGTAAGTGCATTTGCTGATTTTTCAGAGGAGCAAAAGTTCAATTCTCAGCAATTGGAGGCTCACAACTATCTTAACTCCAGTTCCTAGTGATCTGATGCCCCCTCTTCTGGCCTCTGTAGGCACTACACTCACCTGGTACACAGACATACATGCCAGCAAAATACCCATACACAGGAAAGAAAAAGAAAAGAGGTGGAAAGAAAAGAGAAAAAAAAAGAAAAAAAGAAGAAATAAAATAAAAATGCTCAAAATTCAAACAAGCAGCAGGTAGAGTGACTCACCCTTTCAATCCTAGCATTCATGGAAGAGAGGCGGGTAGATCTCTTTGAGTTCTAGCCTGGTCTACAAAGTGGATTCCAGACCAATAAGGGATATGTTCATGTACTGGCTAGTTTTGAGTGTCAACTTGACACAGGCTGGAGTTATCACAGAGAAGTGAACTTCAGTTGGGGAAGTGCCTCCATGAGATCCAGCTGTGGGGCATTTTCTCAATTAGTGATCAAGGGGGTAGGGCCCCTTGTGGGTGGTGCCATCCCTGGGCTGGAAGTCTTGAGTTCTATAAGAGAGCGGGCTGAGCAAGCCAGGAGAAGCAAGCCAGCAAGGAACATCCCTCCATGGCCTCTGCGTCAGCTCCTGCTTCCTGACCTGCTTGAGTTCCAGTCCTGACTTCCTCTGGTGATCAACAGCCATGTGGAAGTAAGCTGAATAAACCCTTTCCTCCCCAATTTGCTTCTTGGTCATGATGTTTGTGCAGGAATAGAAACCCTGACTAAGACAGTTCGTATGTACGTATATACATATATACATACATATATACATACATACATATGTACATACATACATACATAGTCAAATGAATTCTCAGCTTTTTGAAACTTTATTTCTGAAAACAGATATTGTAGCAATGGGCAGTTGGATTAAAAAGGAGGGCAAATTTTTCTAGAATTCAAAGACATCAACAGTCAGTCAATAGATGCGTTGGGTCTGTATTTTTGAGCACTGACTAATCCTGGATCCAGGGTATCAAATCCAAGCACTGTAAAGTTCAGCATTTTGACAGGCAGAGACAGTCTGAAGGAGGCAGCACAGCTAGCTGCTCGTGAGTACGAATAATAAAAACTAGAGAGGACCTCGGCCCAGTGAAGGTTCTGTGCCCCAGTGTAGGGGAATGCCAGGGCTAATAAGTAGGAGAGGGTGGGGTGGCAGGCATGGGGAGGGGGAGGCAACAGGGGTTTGTTCTTGTTGGTTTTGTTTGTTTGTTTGTTTGTTTGTTGGAGGGGAAACTGGGAAAGGAGAAATTTACATGTAAATAAATACTTAATTTTAAAAAATGTAAAATAATAATAAAAAAAAAGTTTTGAAGCATTCTTTTTACTTTTTGGCCTGGAGCCTGGGACCCAAAGGTAAACATTTGTGGCCTTGAATTGAGATATAGTCTCCCCACCCTCCACATGCTTATTTTACCTCTTTGATGTTTGAGACAGGGTCTTATGACAGAACCCAGTCTGGCCGCGAACCTGTCATCATCTTGTTTCACTCCCTGTCTCAACACCCTTGGTCCCCCAAATGCTTTGCCAAATCTCACCAAGAACTCATCCAGGTCTCCAGTACCATTGCTCATTACCCTATCTGTGGGCCTCTTTGGGGGCAATGGCGTGGGTTGGCAACAAAGTTTCTACCTTCTCCATCCTGCTCCCTAGCCTCAGAAAAAAAAAAATACCAGAAGGAGGACTGAGAAATCTACCACCAGAACATCTTGAGAAAATCAAGTATCATCATTATTAATTCCCCACTGTTTGGCTGGGCTGAAAGCCACGGGTATACCAATGGGAGAGATCTGGCTCCAAATAAATAAGCACGTGTCCTTTGGGCAGATGTTAGGCCAGCTCCTGCTGTTAAGTGGTGCCCTCACCACAGGGGCAGACACAGCACAGGAAGGCGACGTAATGCCTGCAGCCCCGAATCTTCTGCTCTGTCACAGCCAGCAGTCTGGAACCTTGGCCACATTTGGAAATCCATCTCCCTGAACCGACGCAGACAGCTTAATGAAGCAATATTTATGGAGCTGATACCACGGGGGATGGCTGCTCCTTTTCTCCATCTTCTATTTTTAATATTTGATCTGGCAAACGTATTATTAAAGGAATATTTCAAGTCTGATTACTCTTCTATTTGACTGTGTGTGTTATTCATGCACGCTGGGTGTCAGGGGAAATTACGCCTGGTTTGAGAGTTTTATTATGTCACTCTTTCAAAGAGCCCTTTGCTCTAGTATAATTACTATTTCCATACAAGGCTACAGGTCCCTGGCTCATCTTAGTCACTTTGTTGTGACCTCCCTCTATTACCCTGTTCCCTATGACTCCCAGCAGGACTCTTGTCCTATGGATCAGGAACTTTCCTTGGGAGCAGTGGGCTGCCTGGCTATGAGAGAATTCATTTCATGTGTCTGTTCTCGCTGGATGCTATTTACTGAGCTGTGCTCTGCATTAAGCCAAATAGAAGATCACACTAATATGGCCTGTTCTTGGCTGGGAGCCAGCCCAGGTTTCAATGTCTTGGGGGGTCTCAACTCTTTTTGTTTCTGCTTTTCCTTTTACTAGACTCTAGATGCACCTTGAACCACTTGGAAAATAGGTTTCTTTTGAACCACAAGTTCTATTTTGAACTTGGTTTTTAAAGGCTAGAGGGACCGATGGCCAGAGATTCTATTTCATCAGGGGGTGACCACAGAGGTCATGCTGTAGAGTCACCTTCCACTGACCCACTAAAGGATGTGGTCTAGCTCTTCACCAACTCAGCATACAAACTGCACTAGTTTGCAATGTTTGTTGTTGTTTGTTTGTTTGTTTGTTTGTTTTGATTAATTACTGTTTGCTTTTCTTATGAGAACCAGGTGGCAAACACTTTCATAAACGCAAGGCAACACAGTCTCTGCTACCTAACTATTCAGCTGTGCCACCATGGCACTGAGGAAGCCACAGCACACACAGAACCCTAAAGAACATAAAGCTTTCCGGGAAGAGACAGGCAGAAAGTCATATGTTCTTTAAATTGGGCACATGTTCTAAAAAAAAAAAAAAAAGAGAAAACCTTCTTTTTTTCAAGATTCCATCGTGAATGGTGTGACAAACTGATCTTAGCATTCAGGAGGCTGAGGTTGGGGAATCTCCAACTCAAAGACATCTTCAGCTGCAATGAAAGGTTTGGTTGAAACAAAAAGAAAGAGCAAGCGTGAGAGGGTGGGGAGAGGGGAAAGTCTCCAACATCATACCTTGATAAAGTTAGACTTAGATCAAGTTAACACATCTTGCCCACTACATGAAAAATACTCAGTTGGTATTTTACAAAATAGTTTTGCTGTGTGTCTTCTCCATCCCTCTGGGAAATGGCCAGGTCAAATACCTACAGAGTCCATAAGGCAAAAGCACCCAGTGGCCTGAACATTTAATTCCTCTTGAATTTTATCTGACAAAATCAAAGAGAAGGCAGTGAATCAAAGCCTAGTCCTGGCCTCGGGTTCCTCCCTTCTGCTTCTGGGTAACCCAGCCCAGCTCCAGGCTGTGGTAATGACCTCCATTCGCTCTCCTTGTCCAGAGCACCGCGAACAAGCCGACGGGGCTGCCATTGTGGAGTTGGTACCTTAGCAGAAGCAGCATGTGATTAACAAATGAGACGTAATAAACGTGATACTATAGAAAAGACAAACGCTGTGTAGAAAAATAGGCGGAGTGGGAAGACAGAAAAGCCGGGGTTCCTTAGACGACATGGTGAGTAAAGGCCTTTCTAAGGAAGATCCGCCAAGGTAGGATTGGGAGCCCAAGAAAAATGGAGCAGGGAAGAGGAGGGTGGAGGTGGGACTGTGGGCGCAGGTAAGAAATGTGTAGCCATAGCTGAGATGTAAGCGGTACCCAGTGGAGCACACAAGAAAGCATGAGTCAGGAAGAAGAAGGCTGGTTAAAGAACTTGCAGATCCATCATGGTTGTGTCCAGGTAAGGGGTGGGGGGAGGGGGGCAGGCCAAGTCAGAGTCCTCATCCCCGTCCACTCCCCCCTTTGGAAGCTGACATTAAAGCATACTTTCTTTGTACTGAGGACTGTGGGTCCGTTTCTTCTATCCTCAGCTTCTTATACACCTGCCTCAATCAGGTTTTCCAATCCTTGAAATACAAATAAAGTTGCGGAAACTCTCAGAACATCAAGCGTATGGCTGTAGATGGAGAGCTGATGAAATTCCTCAGCTGACCAGCAGCAGGCAGGACCTGACTAATGAAATCTTCAGCAAGGATTAGGTCATTTTCTTTGGCGGGTAGTCCAACTAGAGATCCAGTTGCCACCCACGTCCAATTTCCACTGACTTAAAGCCCCACGGATATTTTTTGATTTCCCAACAGCTGCCATTATACAAAATTTAAATGCAAAACGGACAATATGCCAAAGCAGATGTTCTAGGAAATCTGATTAATTCCAAAGAGTTGGGGAAGGCTGGAATGCCGCCTCCCTCGGCACATTCCTGCGCAGAGCCGCTTGCAGGTTCCCTTGGTGTGTTTGGAGGCAGCTTTATTACATTTCACAACATCCGCTCAGCTCTAACGCCAGAAAACCAAATGTTGCAGAAATGAACATTGACGTGTTACATTCTTAAAAGCTCCATGAGCTCCTTCGTGGAGCGAGGTGCTCTGTAAATATTCCCCACTTATATATCTCACCATAGCTCCTGTCAAACGCACAGCCATTTACCCAGCCCCAGACTCTGGTGGAGCCTATGAGAGACCAAGAGGAGAAAGTTAAGACAGGAGCTTTTTAGGTGTGTGTAATCATGCCTGTGTGACTTGGTCCTCATCTGTATGATGGGCTTGTCACCAGAGCTGTATGATGGCAATCCAGAAAGATAATGGGGATCCTGTGGACAATGGAGACTATCCTGACAGGGATGGGTGTGTTCATCACGGTCTCCTTAGGGACCACATTCCATTCCCATCTGGCATTCCCTATATGAACTTCTCCCATGGTCCATAAAGCTGTATTCCCAATGGCTCCTTCACTAGGCTTTCCCCACAATGAACAGAAGAAACTGAGACACAAATCATGAACTCTACCCCTAAATTCATGAGAAGCATAAGGTCATGTGTATGTTAGTGGGCTTTACATTGCTGTGAAAAAATATTTAAGAAAAGCAAAATGAAGGAGGAAATACTCATTTCGGTTCATAGTTTTAAAGCTTTTAAGCTCCAGAGGCCTGCAGTGAGATAGAATATCCAGCTGCCCACTCTTTGGCAGCCTGGCACAGGGACAGGCAAAGCAAGCCTGAGACAACATGGCCACACCCCTGCACACACCCTGACTTCTACTTGTCCTAGCCACCACTGCTCCTTAGGGAAGGAAGACCTGACTCTTAAGCACCGTGCTCAACGTAGTTCTGGGCTTTCCCCTCACACAGGAACTCTGGGAACATGCAGAGGCAGCCTGCAAGCATGAGCACTATAGGAATGGCCTGATGGGATTGTCCTGCCTACTTATCTACAGGCACTGAGGCTTTCCACCCTCATAGCCCTGTGATGACCACAGGTACGAATGCCACTCTTTGTATCATTATGCTGAATCCTGGACAGGGCCCTCAGTTTTCTGTTCCATATGGTGAGTTCCAAGACAATGTCATACATCATATGGCTTTGTACACACACACACACACACACACACACACACACACACACACACACAGAGCTTGACAAACTAGACAATATAGTCTCAGGAGGTTAAGTCTATATTTTGGCCTGCAGATTTTGGATCTGTAGCTGTCCTCCCCACCCAAGTCTCTCTCTAGCCTATCACCTAGTTTTATAGTCTTAATAACAGCACTTCCCACTAATGACTCCTTGTGTTCTTTCTTGTTTCTGGTTGGCACTGAATTCCAGAGAAGCAGGCCCCTGACACTTGGGACTATAGGAGCTATCACCCCTATAATTCTTCCATGAGTTTACGGTCCCTGTAAATAATGCTTTGGGAAACTATAGGTTACTTAATGAGAAGCACAATTCCCTTGCTGAACTTCGTACCCAGAATGCCTCATTGTTTGGGGAAGCTAAGTTCAGGGACAGGACCCTCAACTTCAAGGCTGGTAGTTGCAATAGTTGAGAGATTCTGTGAAAGCGCCTTAAGAATGGAGGCTGTGGATCTGAAGAGTAGACACTTCTGGGCAACAACTAACTGCATGGATGCAAAGGCCCCCATGAAGTCTGTACCTGTGGCTGCGTCAGTTTGCATGGCATGAATTGAACTGTAATAGCAAACATCTCCAACATCTTCAGGATGTCTAGCACAATGAAGGCTTTCCTGCTGCTGTTGTTGTTGTTGCTGCTGTTCTGTTTTTGTTTTTGTTTTTAACTGCATTATCAATTAGGTTCATCTGGAGGACTCTGGTCCTTGCTACACTCTGGAGTTCAGGCTAATGGAGACTGTCTTGACACTAGACAGAATTCAGCAAAACAGGCACTGGTTTCAAAGCTTCTATTGAAAGCAATTCATATGTCTTCCCTCCACAACTCAGGGGCCGGAACCAGTCACCGGGACCTGTCTAGCCAGAACCAGTCACAGGGAGCTGTCTCCCCTGCCGAGTGCTCAAGGCACAGGAAATTGGTCACACTCGGTTGTGTCACAGAAAACCAACCACCACCCCTTCCTATGTCTCTACACTGGAGAATCTGGGAAGACAGTGACAAGAGTAAATGTCATTTAAAGCACACGCTGTGCCAGCATATTCTACACCCTTTGCACACAATAACCCCATCATTGTCGATCCACATGGACACTTCCCCCCAGGCACTGCAGGTTAAGCCATCTCCTTCTGTCCTGACCCGCAAAGGACTCAAGTCACAAAGTTTAGCCTCTTTAAGCTCCCCTCCCCCATCTGTAAGATTAGACATAAAATTCCTACCCAGTTTCTTCTCTCACGGTCAGAAATTGATCCCAGCTGGAGAGTCTTCAGGAAACCTTCCCCACTACAAGGTGAAGAGACTGCGAGAAGGAGACCTGGGGACAACTCCGCCTGATAAATGGGCAATTGTATCTTTTCAACAGTGTGCTTAGATGTCAGAATTTCAGAAGGTTAGGGGATGGACAGGCCATTGAAAGCTTTGTATTTTGTCAAGACAACAATTATTTATAATCACCATCATTTCACAACAGAGAGGGCAACATAAGGCCAAAGGCATGGAGACGGTGTAATTTCAGAATAAAAGAAAAAGTACCGTCTAAATTAAATAAATATAACTATACAGAATATCAGTCATGTGTGCTTTCCTCACTTCACTGAAAATCAGGGCAAAAGTCAGGGTATGATCAGCTCCTGCGAGCTGGCAGCCTCGCCATGGATGGGAGGCAGAGGCTTTGTGGCCACAGCTAATGAGTTCGCCTCTAGTAAGTAGGCATCTGATGTCAGCCATGAGTAACTGATGAAACATCCCAGGTGGAAGATCAGAGGCAGGTGCCCCATAAATCACCCATGACGCCCTCATCCATCCTTCTATGCCACCTTCCCAGAGCTGGCTTAGCTTCGGGATGATGATGCTTCATTATCTCCTGTGTCACACAGACACTGGGACAAAACCTGAAAAACATAGGAGGAAAAATGTGGTGTTTTTTGTTTGTTTGCTTGCTTGTTTTTTGTTTTTGTTTTTGTTTTTGTTTTGTTTTGTTTTGTTTTTTTTGCTCATAGTTTCAGAGGTTCACATCTGGTGTTGGCTGGATCCAACACTAGATGTTTCTGGACCTGTGGTGAAGCAGAGCATTGTGGTAGTATGGCGGGGCTGTTTTTCTCATGGAAGACAGGAAGCAGAGAGCAGGAAGAAAGAGGCAAGATAAAGGTCTCAAGAGTCTTGCTGGCAGGGACCAACTTCAACGAAACTTCAGCGTCCACAGTCCCACCCAGCCCAATCGTGGACTCAGATGTTGAATATGTCAGTTCATTATCTCACTGATTAGGTCGGTGTCCTGTGACCTGTGATACCATCACAGGACACAGCACACCTAGAAGTGGGCTTCTGTAGCTTCCTTGGCCACTGTAAGTCAAATCAAGCTTAGCCATTACAACCTCCTCACAAATCTCTTCTCTGGCTACTCTCTTAGCTCAGGCTCTGGGCTCCCCTAGAATCCTTGGGTTAGGGATAGCCATTGCCTTCTTCACGGACAGTAGGTGGCATTACTTTCTTTAAAGACGTTCCCCCAAGTCCCTTCTCCTTGATTATCTGCTCTTGATTAAAAGGCCATAAAGAATTGATTTATTAAAACCTTAATGCTCAGATGCAGCAGACCCACTTCCCATGATAAGAGTTGTCTGAGGGCTGCCACTTTGATGACAGAGTGGAAGCAGACGAATCCTGCTCACACCATGCTAACGGTTTCAAGGTCAGCCTGCTGGATTCTGCTTCTTCCAGGTTTGCACTAGACTGGCTGAGTTAGTATACATGACCCTATAGTCTCAGAGAAGAGCCAGTGAGGTTAGAGCGTCTTGGTAGGAACGGGGAGGAAGACACATGCCTGAGTACATCAGACATGTCATGATATCAGCTGTATTCCCATCCACCCAAGCAACGGTGGGGTTCTACTGGCTTATGCAAATAGTCTGGTGTGAGCAGACTTAGCTGCACAGAAAGCTTCCCCTTTCTACTTCCAGCTACAGAAAGTGCTGGCTTGGCTTGGACTGGGCACCATCTCTGGTGTACTTCATAGGCACTGTTTGCAGACGCCATGGTGAGATCAAAACAAAATATAAATAAAAGATGTCTTCTTTTCTAAATGAGCACACAACTTCATTGGGGAAAAAAAAATCAGCAGGTAACTGAGGATGTAGTGAGGGACCTGCCCGCGCACAGCGCTGCTCTCTGAGAGCCTGTGGTCTACTGTAGAGCACAGACTTACAATCGACTCATGCTTGCTTCTGGCTCTAGCTTCTGTAAGTCTCTGGTCTCCATGTGCCTATCATAGCAGCTTGGTTAAAAGCCGAGTCCTGCCCATGTGCGAGATCTGCATTTGAACCCTGGCTTTACCATTCATGAGGTCTGAGATCTCCCACAAGTGTGATGATTAATCTTGACTGCTAACTTGATTATAATGAGAAATGCCTAGGGGATTGGCAAAACACATCTCTGAGTGTGCCTGTGAGGGCATTTCTAGAGATAATTAGACCATGAGGGCTCTGCCCTATGAATTGATTCATCTCTTGATGGACTCAAAGTAGGATGTCATTATTGGAAGGTGATGAAAGGGAGGAGCCTTAGGAGAAAGTGGGTCACTGGGTGGAGGTCACTTGGGTCAACTTCTCTCTGTGTCTCTTCCTAAATTTCACTCTCTCTGCTTCGTCTACCCAGGACATCTTCCTCCACACACTCCTACCAACGTATTGTTCTGTTCAAGGGCTTGAAGCAAGCTAACCAGCACACTGAACCCTCTGAAGCCATGAGCCAAGGATATCCTGGCTCAAATCTTTCTGTTGCATATTTAATCACAGTCACGGTCTAGTTTGTTTTCTGTTGATGTGACAAAACACTAACCCAAAACAGCTTCATCAGGAAAGACTTTATTTTAACTTATAGGATACAGCCCATTGTGGAGGGAAGCCAAGGCAAGAAGCTTGAAGCAGAAATCACAGAGGAATATTGCTCGTTGGCTCACTCCCAGATTCAGTCAGCTGGTTTTCTTATGCCGACAGGCTAGGCCCACATGCCTAAGGACAGTACCACTCACAGTGGGTTGAGCCCTTCTATATCAATTAGCAAACAACAATGTCCCCAAAGACATCCCCATAGGTAAATCCAATTGAGGCAGTTCCTTAACTGAACTTCTCTCTTGACAGTGTGTGAAATTGTAACAAAACTAACCAAGACATTAAGAAAAGGGCAGTGAATGCAGAAGATGGGTCAACTTCTGTAATGGAAAGGCTATTCATTGATAGTTGTTGGATGTCGGGTGGGGTTTGCAGCTTCCTCTGTTTGTGATCACTAACTCTGTACAAATACAGGCAAAGATGAACACAATGCCACCAAGCAGGGCTCTCGGGCAGAAGCTTCACTCAGGACAGAAAGGAACCTGGTTAGTGACTTGAGTCCAGAAATCTTATCACTGGGGAATGATCTCAATGAATACAAGAATGGGGACAAGGCTTCAGTGGACCTCAAAACCAGGTTCAGACACAAAATATGTGGAGTCCTGAGCCAAGGACCAGCAAGAAGTGGGTAAAGTTTTGAGAGAAGCATCATTTGGAGATAGGATTTGACAACCAAGCCAAGGAGCCTTGTGCAAAAAGACCACTAACACTTGAGCTGGAGAGATGGCTCAGTGATAAAAAGCACTTACTATTCTTCCAGAGGACCAGAG
>JADRCD010175887.1:0-13370 GCA_019843815.1 Montemys delectorum | reverse complement strand
AGAGAGAGAGAGAGAGAGAGAGAGAGAGAGAGAGAGAGAGAGAGAGATAAGAGTGAAATCAGAGAGGGGCAGGAGTTGGCCTGGCATTTCTGCAGGGTAGGAGGCAGCAAGGGGCCTCCTGGCATGGAAGGTTTTCCCCACAGAGCAAGATCAGCAGCTGCATGGTGGTAGGAGGCAGGCAGCAGCTGTGCACAGCATTGGCTTGCAGTCAGATGACTGAAAGGATTTTAGTAATGATCCTAATAGAGAGAGAGTGTACCTGGTCTCTCTGGTACCTGGCAGCAGCTCTATACTGTCATTCTGTCTTCTCACTCTTGTCTGCCAGGCGTGTTGGGGACACTTACACTCACCATTTGGTTTAGAGGCAGTCAAACTACGATGTGCTAAATTTAGAGCTCACCGAGAGGCCCCTCATCAGGGGACGCGGATGCAAAGCAAGATATCATTCAGGGCTACCGGAGACTGGAGAGGAAAGGACTGAGGTGTGAGTGGTGTTGGTGTGTTATGTGGCATCGCGAGGCCATTGAGATTGTGAGGAACGGAATCGGGAGGTATGTAGACAAGACACTGAGCTGTGTGGACGATTGCTCTCTTATACCCTTTGCCAGTCAGCATCCTCCTCTTCCGAAACAGCTCCGAGTATCATTTGGGAAAACAGCCTCTCACTGACAGTGCTCAGGCTCTGCCACTGTGACATTCCCTCAGGCCCAGGAGCTGGTTCCTAGCCAGCAAACAACTCAAGGCAGGGACTTCTGCAGTGGGATTCAGTGCCTGAAGAACTGAGACCCTGTAGAGGAGAGAAGCCTTGTTCTCTGTGTTACTAATGGTTGAGGCATGAAGGCAGGGTCACTGCGGGGGGGGGGGGGGGAAGCGGGGGGGGAAGCAGCGGCCTACATTTGCCAAGAGAGATGAAAGTGGGGTAAGGGGATGGGAGGGGCAAAGCTGGGCTCCTCCTCCAAGTTCTGGAGACAATGACACCCCTGAACTTGTTAGATACAAGAACCAAAACAACAACAACAACAAAAATTCACACTTTCCTTATGAAGGTGTAAGTTTGTCTTCTGAGATTTGTAATTGAGAACCCAGGGTCATAGTTCTCTGTGGCACATGTAAATATGGCTCCGTGTGCATTGAGTGTGTTGGACACCCTGTGGTACTCCAACATATAACTGATTAAGGAAGGATGGATTCCCTGGGGTGTGATGAGAGGAACCGAAAGCCAAGTGGAAGGTCTCAGAACAGCAACAAGAAAGTGTAAAATTAATAGTCAGACGGTGAGAACCCACGGCGTCGGAGACGGAGATGCCTGCAGGGCCACTCTAGATAGATCTGCTATATCCATAGGAGGGAGCATTCAAGGCTATTTTGAAGGGTTGTCCAAGCCCCCTTCTGCCCCTAAAGTAGTAACCAATGCGTTGGGAACACTGTAGTTCCCCCTCTGTCTTCTGCTTCAATGGGCTTGGGCCTGACGCCATGCAGGGTTGTGGGTCAAGACCAAGACAGGCAGAGTAGATTTAAATAACCATAGTGGTGTTTGTTATTGTTTTTCTTATGATGAATTATATATGCAGTCTTAGCCACTATCCTGTTGCTGTGAAGAGACACCATGACCAAGGCAACTCTTATAAAAGAAACCATTTAGGGGCTGGCGAGATGGCTCAGCGGGTAAGAGCACTGACTGCTCTTCTGAAGGTCATGAGTTCAAATCCCAGCAACCACATGGTGGCTCACAACCACCCGTAATGAAATCTGACGCCCTCTTCTGGTGGTCTGAAGACAGCTACAGTGTACCCATTTATAATAATAAATAAATCTTAAAAAAAAAAAAAAGAAACCATTTAATTGAAGGCTTGCTCACAGTTTCAGAGGTTATTCCATTTTCGTCCTGGTAGGGAGTAGGCATGGTACTGGAGAAGTAGCTGAGAGTTATTTCCTGAGTTGCGGGCTTGGAGAGATTCTGGATTTGGGATGAGCTTTTGAAGCCTCAAAGCCCAGCCCCAGTGATACACTTCCTCCAACCAGGGCACACTCTCCTGAGATTTTTGGTGTTTGTAAGCTATCTCTGGCTATGGTCTTTTGTTATAGCAGCACAAATGGGCCAAGACACAAATGGGTACTCATTGCAGATGTAGTAGCCATGTTCGGGTGGTACCCCATAGATGGAAAGATGAAATCTGTAGAACTGGGGGACAGTGCTGCTCCCAGGGAAAGGCATAACAAGGAGAAATCTGCATTTGAATATCCCCAGCCTGCTGCCATTCCCGGGTCTGCATGACACTGTAAACAACCAGGTTTGTTTATCAAGCATCCTTTCAAAGCATTGTGGGACCCACCCAGCTAAACTTTAATCTGAGAAGAGAGAGAGATGTCCCTCACCATAGGAGTGCACCACCTTCTGTGCATCCCAGAAGCCGCAGTGAAATGGCGGTTGGATCAGTTGGGAGCGTTGCCTGAGGGTTGTCACAGAGGCAGCAAACCCTGAGCTAGGTTGGCACATGCTGACGCCAGGCTCTGTTTAATGAACACATTGTTACCAGTAGCCGTGCTCTGTATTTATAGCACATGATTTTGCTAAAAGTCTATGATGAAACATTATGCAGAATTTCATGCAAAATGTTTCTAAAAAGATTGAGAGTTATGGAGACTTGACATTGATACAATGACAGGCAATAAGAACAGGATAGGACACATAGAAATGTTTTCACACACATGTACACTTATCTGTACATGTCTGTATCTTTACACAGGACTAAAGATCTGGCTACCTTTGGATCATAGGGTTACAGGTGACTTGGGGGTTTTTAGTCACTTGTATTTCACATTTTTCTACCATGATTATAATAGAGTGGTTTTCTGTGTCATTGTATCTTATAATCAGAGTATAAAGACAATCATCTTGGGCTGGAGAGATGGCTCAGTGCTTAAGAGCACTGACTGCTCTTCCGAAGGTCCTGAGTTCAAATCCCAGCAACCACATGGTGGTTCACGACCATCGTAATGAGATCTGATGCCCTCTTTTGGTGTGTCTGAAGACAGCTACAGTGTACTTACATATAATAAATAAATAAATCTTTAAAAAAAAAAAAAAGAAAAGTGGGGCGGTGGTGGCATACGCCTTTAATCCCAGCACTTGGGAGGCAGAGGCAGGAGGATTTCTGAGTTCGAGGCCAGCCTGTTCTACAGAGTGAGTTCCAGGACAGCCAGGGCTACACAGAGATACCTTGTCTCGAAAAAACAAACAAACAAACAAACAGACAAAAAAAGAAAAAAGAAAAAAGAAGACAATCGTCTTTAAAGACAATATCTTCCCATCTTGTTGTAGGACTTGTTGTAGGACTACAGGAATATGCTGCCATGCTTGTCTAACGCTATATCTGATTATGTCACCTATGGGAACGATCACAAAAACTGCCTCATTTTAGAGATCCAGTGTGTTAGTGGTCATCCAGGACTAACGCTAGAACTGAGGATCTAATTTGGAGACTTTGGGGGTTCTCTGCCATCTTCCAGAGGGTGATGCTTGTGGGTCTGCAGTAGGTGGACTACTGGTGTTACCACTCCCTGGTCTGCTCCCTGTGTGTGTGGGGAGGTAGGCCTCTAGGGAATGCTTCCTACTGGGCTTTGGAAGGGGAGGGCAGGTGAGCACGGCTGTCAGAGCCTCACAGGTGGCCTCCTGGATTCTGGGCACCAGCTCTAGTTTTGAGTTTTAGCTCAGGACAATTCTGGTTTGCTTTGGCCTCCTCTGTGTTGCCCTGCCGTCCTCCGTGCCCAGGCAGAGAAACTCTCCTTTTTGATGCATCAATCCCTGTCAACCCACCAGTGGGTTTATTTACCCATTGTCAAGAAGGGATGGAAAAGGAGCCACAGCATCCGGCTGAGAAGTGGAAAGAAGCGTCATTATTTTATTTTGCCATAACAGCCGGGGGTTTTCCTGGGAGGCTAGAGTCGGGGTCAAAGGGTCAACACCAGCAAGAAGAAAAAGTTGTCTAAGAGATGTGTCAATCTGAGGGACATGAGGGACTGAGTTCTTTCAGGTCCACCCATAGGGCTTTTGGCATAGACACTCTAAGTGAGGCTTACTTGTACTCAAGTGCTAAACACTGCTTCCTCAAGATGTGGTTGCCGATCCTCACATACACCAAGAGATGCCATGTGAACCTTGCTCCTCGATGGAACTGGTCAGTTAAAGGCTGGAGCTTGTGTTTGGGCAGTGGAAGGAGAAAGGTGGGATAGAAGGACTGAGTGAGGGGGTTGTAGGAGAGAGAGAGAGAAGGAGGAAAAGGCAGAGGTGAAGGAGGCAGCCATGAGAGGAATTGGACTGTGAGTAAGAATGTGGCCGGGAGAAATAGCAGGTAACAGGAACTTCATAGCTGAGGAGTAACTTAGTATATCTCTAACGCTGCCTGATCGAGGATTATGGTTTGTAAATAAAATACCCAAATTGTGTTTTTTTTATACGTGCTAGTTAGGATTATGAATTCTTTCCACACTACCAGAGTGGAGGACACTGTAGGGCACAGGTGGTGGTGGTGGGGGGAGGGTAGAGGAGGGAGATCATGTTTCTTTTTATTCCTTTTCTTTTTTTTTTTTTTTAATTGGATATTTTCTTTACTTACATTCCAAATGTTATCCCCTTTCCCGGTTTTCCCCCCTCCCAGAACCCCCCCCTCTCATCTTCCCTCCCCCTACTTCTATGAAGGTCTCCCTCCACCCACCCGCCCACTCCCACCTCCCAGCTCTCAATTCCCCTACACTGGGGCATCTCTGGAGCTTTCATAGGACTAAGGACCTCTCTTCCCATTGATGCCTGACAAGGCCATCCTCTGCTACAAATGCGGCTGGAGCCATGTGTACTCCTTTGTTGATGGCTTAGTCCCTGAGAGCTCTGGGGGTGGGGGGATCTGGTTGGTTGATATTGTGGTTCTTCCTGTGGAGTTGTAAACCCCTTCAGCTCCTTCAGTCCTTTCTCTAACTCCTCCATTGGAGACCCCACATTCAGTCCACTGGTTGGCTGCGACCATCGGCCTCTGTATTTGTAAGGCTCTGGCAGGGCCTCTCAGGAGACAGCTATATCAGGCTCCTCTCAGCCTGTGCTTCTTGGCATCCACAATAGTGTCTGGGTTTGTTAACTGAATATGGGATGGATCCCCAGGTGGGACAGTCTCTGGGTGGCCTTTCTTTTAGTCTCTGTTCCACACTTTGTCTCCGTATTTGCTCCTGTGAGTATTTTGTTCTCCTTCTAAGAAGGACTGAAGCACCCACACTTGGGTCTTCCTTCTTCTTGAGCTTCATGTGGTCTGTGAATTGTATCTTGAGTATTTGGAGCTTTTGGGCTAAGATCTACTTATCAGTGAGTGCATACCATGTATGTTCTTTTGTGATTGGGTTACCTCACTCAGGATGATATTTTCTAGTTCTATCCATTTGCCTAAGAATTTCATGAATTCATTGTTTTTAATAGCTAAGTAGTAAATGTTACCACATTTTCTGTATCCATTCCTCTGTTGAAGGACATCTGGATTGTTTCCAGCTCTGGGTATATGCCCAGGAGTGATATAGCTGGGTCCTCAGGTAGTACTATGTCCATTTTTCTGATGAACCACCAAACTGATTTCCAGAGTGGTTGGGAGATCACTTCCCAATGCTCGCACCAATGGGGATCAATAAAGGGCTCTGTAGCAAAGGAAAGCATGGTTTACATAGTCCTCTGAACTGTGCAGTGAGCCTCACGGCTCAAGGCAGGCTATTATTCTTTCTGTTGTCTTCATGGCAGAGGCACCAGGAAGGCTTAGACGTTGTTGCAGCAAATGTCAAGTACCCCACGCAGCTTCGTGTCTTGGATCGTTTGGTCCCAGCTGGTGGTGCAGTTTTGGGAGGTTGTAGGGCCTCTAGGGTGGGAGGCATAGCTGGTGGAGGGAGGTCATATGGGGTGAACCTTAGGGGTTAGAGCTCGCCCTGCTTCCTGACTAGGCTGTCTGTTTCCTGATCAACACCGTGTGAGAACCTGCTGCTGTAGACTCTCTTGATTCCGGCTACCACGCTTTCTATACCCCAGTGGACTCCATCATCTCAACCCTGATCCTGAACAAATGTCTCATCCCTTAAGAAACAATAAGGAAAGCGAACACAGGCATATACGCCTGAATCCCTACCCGGTGATGTGGGCATGGCAACCAGGACTGCTTCAGCCAGCGTCGACGTTCCCTGGCCACGTAGTGTGGTGCAGAGGAAGGGAGTGCAGTCTACCTTCTGGGGCGGGGGAGGGTACACTTCACTAAAGGTAACCTCTGCTAGCCCATCCTCTCTCTGCTAGCCTGCCTGCCTTTTGCTTTCTGGCCACACACTCATTCTAAATCTAGAGTCTTCCCATGGAAGACAGGCAAGATATTAGGTCTCCCCCCTCCATATTATCCTTTCTTGTGGAAGTAGACTTCTAAAATATGTATTTATATAGTATGGATGTTGTTTGTGTGAGTGTGAACTACATGCATGTAGGGGCCCCTGGAGGCCAGAAGAGATTATCAGGTCTCTTGGAACTGGAGTTATGGGTCATTGTGGGCTGCTTAGAACCAAACTCAGGTCCTCTGTAAGAGCAGTAAGCACCTAAACCATACTTCTTCCCCATGGTGGTTTGAATGAGAATAGTTCCCATAGGCTCATACACTTGAATGCTTGGTCCTCAGTTAGTGGAACTGTGTGGGAAGGATTGGGAGGTGTGGCCTGATTGGAGTAGGTGTGGCCTTGTTGGAGTAGGTGTGTTATTGGAGGTGGGTTTTGAGGTTTCAAAAGCCCCATAACAGGTCCAATCTTCCATTCTCTCTCTCTCTCTTCTCTTTCCTTCTCTCTCTCTCTTTGGCTCTGTCTTTCTGTTTGTCTGTTTTTCTCTGTCTCTCTCTCTTTGCCTGCAACTTGCAGATCAGATGTGAGCACTCAGCTACTTCTCCAGCCCCATGCCTGCCTGTCTGGATGCCACCCACCATGCCTCCTGCCTTGATGATAATATGTGGCGTGCCAACCCTGCCCAGCAGGAATTAAGACACAACACAACTGGTTCCTTCTCTTAGCGGTTTACTCAGGATACTTTACAGTCAGCATTGTGTGGAGGTGAGCCTGAGATCCCTACTCGGGCACAGCTTATATCCTAGTAGTAGCCCATGAACTCATGCCACGTATCATCTCCCCATAGGCCAGGGAAGATCATGCCACTCAGAAGTACAACCTACAAGCCAAATCAGGTGTTGTTTATCTCAGAGCTCTCGGCCAACCATCGCCATCTTTAGGGCGCGGTTCAGACGGCTCTCTACAATAATAGACTAACCCTCTCAAACTGTAAACAAGCCTCCAATTAAATGCTTTCTCTTTTAAGTTTCCTTGGTCATGGTGTTTCCTTACAACAATAGAACAGTAACCGAGACCCTGCCCTAGATCTAGAATTTTAACCTTGTTTTTAAAATTTGCTTCCTTTGCCGAGAGGTGGTGGCACATGCCTTTAAACCCAGCACTTGGGAGGCAGAGGCAGGTGGATTTCTGAGTTCGAGGCCAGCCTGGTCTACAGAGTGAGTTCCAGGACAGCCAAGGCTACACAGAGAAACCCTGTCTTGAAAAAAACAAAAAACAAACAAACAAAAAATTGCTTTCTTTACCCTTTGGGATGAAATGATTTTTCCCTGGAGAGCCAGATAGGATAGATTTTCTAGTGATGGAGCCAGCACAGAGTTTGGGGTGTCTCTATAGATTCTATTTCCTTATTCTTATCATTGATTTTTAAAGACAGGAAGGGGCACGACACAGGATTGTGGGAATCGAGTGCTGGCACAGTGTTCATTGTCTGTAGCTATGTTGATCTCTTCACTCTTTTAATAGATGCTTAATACATGCCTGTTACATGCCAACTGTGGAGCCAGGCACTGGGGTCCACTAAAGGGCAGTGAGATGGCTGGACCATGCTGTCACAAAGACTAGAGTGGGACAGGTAGGTGTTCAGTGAGTTATGACTTACTCGATGGAGGTCAGTGATGAGATCTGGTGTGCACTTTAGACAATATGGACATTTAAAGTAGAAAGACTCTACCTAGGGGATCCAGAACAGTTTTCTGGAGAGAGTAATGTTGGCAAAGAGAGTAGGCTAGACCAAACAAGCTTTAAGTTCCATGGGCCGTGCACTTCTGAAACCTAAAAGTCCAGGTTACCCTGAATGAATGGAGGGAGGGGACTGTAGGGAAGAATATGGTTGAACAAGGTAATACAGGAATATGAGGGTTTTTATCTTTATACTAAGTAAAAAAAAATCAATTGAAAAGGGAACTAAGTGGTACCATTTATAGAATAAATATTATAATAAATATAATAATCTGTTTAGGAGAGGTTTATGTGGGCTGGAATCATTCAGGAATCATGAAGGATCAGAGAAACCAGATTTAGTCTGTGAGAAAAGGCTCGATCTGACTGACTCATACTAATAGAAGGCCCAGAAGAGGCCATACCAGACAGGAGAATGTAGCGATCTGGTTAGAACTTGGATAGAGATGAGGGAAGTTTGGAAAGAGCAGTAGGAGAGGACCGCCTGGCTGCCTTCAGAGAATATTTCCTTTCTAATTGCATGTCTAAGTGTCTACCTGTGTTCGTGTATCCTGTGTGTGTGTAGGTACCCTGGAGGGCAGAGGCATCTGCTCCCCTAGAGCTGGAGTCACAGCCAATTGTGAGCTGCCCGGTATGAGTGCTGGGAATAGAACTCAGGACCTCTGCAGGAGTTACTCCTTACCCCCAACTACTGAGCCATCTCTCCGGCCCCAGGCTGGCTGACGTTTGAACAGCATTAGGCCTGCTAAGACTCTGGACAGATGGAGATGGGCTGACTGTTTTTTGGGATGACCCCAGAGGTTCAAGATGCTCTGTTTAAAGAGGGCCCTTGAGGGTCAGGGTAACCAGGGGTGGCCTTGTGACGGCTGCTCTTTGTTGTCAACTTGAATGGATGCAGAATCACTTGGAGAGGAGTAAGTCACATCTTAGAGAGTACTTGTCCATTTGTGAGGATGGAGCTCTCTTCTGAAATGGCTCACACTTGGGATTATTTCAACCTAAGAATCTTGAAGATATCAATATTTAAACCCAAGCAGGCACCTACTTTGGGTCTATACTGTGACACAAGCTTCGGAGTCCTGATCTCAAGTTTTGTGGAAAGATCAAATGCATATGTGGTGGCTTGAATAAGGAGGGCCCACATAGGCTGATCTATCTGAATGCTTAGTCACCAAGGAGTGGCACAATTTGAAAGGATCGGGAGAATTTGCCCTTGTTGGAGGCAGTGTGTCCCTGGCGGGGGGTTGGGTGGGGGTGGGCTTTGACTGAGAACTACTGGTTTAGACAATGATTCAATGAGTTAATTTTTGTCCTATTAAAAATCCTGTTGTCAGCCTGGTATATTCAAGTAGCAAGTCTGTGGTCTCACAGGTCTCAGGGATAAGATAGTTGGTTCTGGTATTGAAATCTGTGGATGTGGTGGCCATGGGCTCCAGAGTATGGAGAAACTTGTATGAGCACCAACGTGGATATAGTGCCATTTTCCCAAACAGAATAGTGCAAACAGAGACTCCACAAGTGTGGCCCATTCGGTTCCTACCATCCCACAGCTGCACCAGAGGAGCCAATATTCTGGGTCCTGGCAGGGATTGAATCCATAGTGATCAAGCCCTAAAGGACTTTTCTTCTAAATCTCTCCCTATCCTGAGAGTCAATATCAGGTGCCACAGTGGTGGGTACTGATCAGTGGTAGCCATCTTGCCTGGAAGATTCAGCCAGCACGGAATCACTAGGCACTTACAGATTCCCAGTACCCAGTGAGGAGCTTAGTTGTATCTTTCCAAAAGATACATTGCCGACCTAACCTTCAAGAGGTCAGAATAGGCCCTTATTAGCAAATAGGGCTTTCGTAGATATAACCAAGTTATGATAAGGCCGTTGTATACCCCCCAATTCAGTATGAATGATATTCTCATTAGAGGCAGCCAAGGGCATAGGCTCAGAGGAGTCGGAGTGAGGGGAGCATGTGACGCAGAGACACCCAGGAGAATGCTGTGTGATTACAGAGGCTGACATGACAGTAAGGCCTGGCCACCGCCAGGCATACTCATGATCACCAGCAGACCTAGCAATAAAAGCGTGTTCTTAAATGGTCTAGAGGACACAGCCCTGGTAACACCATGATTTCAGATGCTGGCCACCAGAATTGTGAGCCAATCAATTTCTGCTTCTGCGAATCACCTGCTAGGTGCTACTTTGTTACTCTTTTGCGCTGTGCCTATCTTGACCAGCAAGAAAGACACCACACCGTGCTCTTCTTCCAGCGGTTTATTCAGGATCCTTTAACAATCTGCAGGCTTCTCCCCTCCCCTGCAGGCCAGTCCAGATATAGTATCCCCAAGCCAATCAGCGCTGGGAGCGTACTGCTTTGCTATTGGCCAATGGTTGCATCACGCCATTTCTGACACCGCCCCTTGCCAAAGAAGGAGTTGTTTACCGCGGAGAGCGCTCGCTGTCAGGCTAGCGGAAGGCGGAAAGCCACGCCATTTCAAGGCACGGCTTGTCGCAGCTCTCCACAGTTCCCCCTTTTTTATTTTGAAATAGAACAGGTGAGGGTAGTGGTCTGAACCTCCGTCACTGAGGTGCATTTCCTGTATACAGCAAAATGCTGGATCTTCTTTCCATATCCAGTCTGTTAGTCGATATCTTTTGGAGGAATTGAGTCCATTGATGTTAAGAGATATTAAGGAGGGCTGACAAGATGGCTCAGCCAGTAAGAGCATTGCCTGCTCTTCCAAAGGTCCTGAGTTCAAATCCCAGCAAACACATGGTGGCTCAAAACCACCTGTAATGAGATCTGACGCCCTCTTCTGGTGCATCTGAAGACAGCTATAGTGTACTTACATATAATAATAAATAAATAGAGATGTTAAGGAAAAGTGATTGTTACTTCTTGTTATTTTTGCTATTAGAGGTGGAATTATGTTTCTGTGGCTATCTTCTTCTTCCTGGAACTGACTCTGTAGACCAGCCTGGCCTCGAACTCAGAAATCTGCCTGCCTCTGCCTCCCAAGTACTGGGATCAAAGGCATGTGCCACCACTGCTGGGCCTTTGGGGTTTGTTGAAAGATCACTTTCTTGTTTTTTCTAGGGTGTAGTTTTGCTCCTTATGTTGGTGTTTTCCATCTATTATCTTTTGTAGGGCTGGATTTGTGGAAAGATATTGTGTAAGTTTTGTTTTGTCATGGAATATCTTGTTTTCTCCATCTATGGTAATGAGAGTTTTGCTGGGTATAGTAACCTGGGCTGGCATTTGTTGTCCGGCGCAGTCCCCAAGCAGCAGGGAGGCAAACTCAGGACAACCAGATTCCTTCTCAAGGCAGTTTAATCAGGAGTTGCTTCTTTCCAGGCAGTGATCCGACCCCGCCTGGGTTCGGGCTTATAAGCACTAGTGCATGCCAATCATTGAAAGCCATGTATCATCTCTCCATAGGTCCCTGTTCGATCACCAGATCTTGCCAGACAATCCCGCCACCTCATGCTCAAATAAGGAGTTGTTTACCATGGAGAGTGCTCACTGTCGGGCCAACAGAAGGTAGAGACCAGCACCATTTTAAGGCGTGGCATGTCACCGCTCTCCACACTCTTTGATACAATTACAGGGCCCCTTTCGTGGATGTTTACTTGTTTTAAAGTTTTCATTTTCTTACAGTGGTGCCGCTTACTGGGTGAACTTACTGGCTTGCCATTCCTGAGCTGTGAGTTATCGTTGGCACAGTGGGGCATGATGGGAGCTGTGGGAGCTGTAAAGGGATCTAGTCCAGAGGCCACTCTCGAAGTCACTGAGGAGTTTAATGAAGGAACACTACAAGGTTGCGGGCAGGGGTAAGGGCATGAATAGAAGTGGAGATGGGTAGCTACTGCTAACCAAGTCCTTACTGCTAAGTCTTCAGGTTGAACAGCTGCCAGCAGTTCCCAGAGCTTGGAGATTCTGTGGTAGCTGCAGGAGTCGGCATCTGTTGCCAGAATTCCTTCTTTGCAGAGTGAAAACAAACATTTGTCCACCCTTCATAGGCCCCTAGGTATGATTCCATCAAAGCTTTACTTAGTGAATTAGTGACTTCAGCCGAGGGGTTAGAAGAAGTGTGGGGGGAACCTCCCAAGGCAGCTGCACTAGGAAGTCTCACACAGGGTGGGACGATGGCTTCTCATAGCTGCGTGGATGAGCATGTCTGTCTCCCATTTCCCTCTGGTTAATCTTCCCTACTCTAGCACCTTTAGGGGCACAGGCAATTAGGGCAAAATTGCATACAAATGTCTGGGTGGCCACTGGAATCCTAGGTGAGGGTGTAGGGAAGCTCCGCACCTCTTCCTCCTCAATATCAACAACCCGCAGCAGGCCTGATGTGATCATCTCTTGCAAGCAGGCACAGCTGACTTGCTGTAGACAGTGGCTGTTTTGTTCAGAAGACCTCATTCTGCAGGAGTTGAACCTTCTGTGGGGACGGGTGACCCTTCGCTTGAGAAAGGGACAGAGGGAGCCAGAGGCTGGCTTCTTTCTATATTGACTGAGTCCTCCGTGCCTTTGAGCTTTCCCACTCAGTCAGCGAGTTGTTGCTGCTGCTGCTCCTCTTAGCTCTCCAGGACTATCCCTGGAAGCTTGTTGACATACAAGATTCCTAACAGATTCTTTTCTCTGTCACATGACCAGCTGGCAATGACCAGATAGTTTTCACTTCTCAAATCCTGCCTCTGCCCAAAGCTTCTGGTTCACTTCCTGGTCATGACTTGAAGGCTGTCGAGGACTTGGGCCCTGAACACCTTTCACCTTTCTCACGCACGGCGCCTGTCTCTGTTCCCACACTCGCCACATCCTTCCCTGAGCACTCCATTTCCACTTCTGTGTTCTTGCTGATGCCCTGTATGGAATATAATCCACTGACAGTCCAACCCACCTCTTCCCTCCCGTAGCTTCTCCACTGCAGTGCTGCTTCTCATTCTGCTCGGCACTCCGGTCAATTGCCGTCCAGACTGTGAGTTCCAGAAGGGCAACCCCTGGATGCTGTCCGTTCCTGTGTCCCCGGTAGCCTCTACCACACAGGGTTTCATTCATAGTAGCCTCTTAATAGATGTTAGCAAATGAGCGGATACTATCCATATCACACAGTGTGGGTAATTGGAGCTTGGCTGTGAAGTCTGTGGCAAGAGTTCCAGAACATCTGATCTTTTTCATAGCCACAAGTTCAAACCAAGGTGATCCGGTGGCTGGGGAAGCAGTCTGTGGGAAGTCTGAACAGAAATACACTGTCTCTCCTTCCCTTTTGTGCCTGCGAATTTTGTTTCATGGTCTC
>JADRCD010175885.1:760-19252 GCA_019843815.1 Montemys delectorum | reverse complement strand
AAAAAGTATACAGAGTAAAAAGTAATGCATTTTATATATAACAATAACATAGGGTATGGTGGTGGGTATTGGAAAGTGCCTATAATGAGAAGACATGATGGAGAGAATTCAAGAGCACCACATGCTGTGCTCCCTGGAAAATGATGAATGAGCGTTTTCTATCACTCTTACTTAACAGCTAAGTCACCTACTAGGATTTGATTAAATGCATGCATACCTTTCCTGATTCCTCCATCAGAAGCGCACGTGTAATCACCTGTTGTCAACAGGAAACACGTTTCCCCTCTTCTGTTTTTGTCTCTGGTACTAGAGCGTCTGATGGGGAGCCTTTCTGGAGGTGATAATGGCGGCTCACTTCCTGTACTGTCGTCACCTGATAACACTGGTCACAGGACCACGCCCATTGACAGACAGTGATGGATGAGGAAATGAGACAGGACAGAGAGTTTACAACAGATGCCCATAGTCCAGTCACTCAATATACAGAACACAGTAATCACATCACAGTATTCACCACAATAAAGAAAAAAATTACACAGAGTAAGATGGAGGTATGTTTTAAAAGGAAGAGATGTTCCTTATGAAATTTTGATTCATTTTTGGAATCAATCTAATGGGTAGTTATCTTTCTCACAGGCGATGTGAACTCAAAATAAGTGTAAAAATTTACACTCAAAATTTACTATGTATTTTGTTACATGTTATTCAGTTACTACCAGTGGAAATGGTTAAAAATAGAGTACCTTTAATAAAAATCTCTTAAGTAGTACTGGCTTTGCAATTCTTAAAGAGCTCAGTTTTCCACCAAAAAATCTTAATCAAAATAATCCCAAGCCACAAGAAGGAGCATCCCACATTGAAGACTCAAAATTCTTTGGAGCATACAGCAAGATCTCCATGTCCTTGAGAGTAGTGTTTACTTCAAAGGGCTCTATATACTTTCATCTGCCTACACACTACCTTGGCATTACAATGTTGACCAGAGTGTATCCTCTTTGTCCATGCCTTTCTTAAAGATTCTGCAGAAGAACACTGAGAACAATGTAATGATTAACGACCCTAGCTAAATTCCTCCTTTCAGACAGATATTCTTAACAGCTGTCAGATACATGTTGAATGTGCAGATGAATTACCAAATGCATATAAGATGAACAGTAGTTCATCTCCAGTCATAGTTCTTTGAGTTTTCTGATTGCTCCATAAAATTTTTCAGAAGGTAAAGGGGGAATCATGTTTCTAATGTGACATGAGATCATCAGTGGTCTCTTTTTTTCATATATTGGGATAGGAAGTGAATACAAAAATAAATTTAAAGATAAGAAAGAAATAGATAAGTAGATCCAATATTTACACTTTAAATTTCAAAATAAGTATTTAAATAAATATTTTGTTCATCTAAAGATATTATATTTGACTCAGACATAGTAAACAAGCATAAACTTCCTCTGCCTTGGCTTAGGAACCCTGACCCTAAAGTTGGAATTAATAGGCCATAGGTTATATCTAGCATACAGGGAGCAAGGAACCAGCAAATGTCAAGCATTAAAATGTTCAATACTCAGTTCTAGAAGGGATAAGAGGCCAAGGCACAGTGCAATAAAACTGATTTCAGAAAAGAAATGCAATTTTGTCATTGGTTATCCATGGAAGATTACCTGTACCCTTGACAATGGAGGGTGTTTATTTTTTCTATTACATGTAACTTTGTATCACGTAAAGTGTTAGGTTGCAATATCCTACCTAATTATAAACCCATGAAAACTTAGTTCACTACTATAAAACACTAATAATGAGCTTTCTATTTGAAAGGTCTATCTTCCACATCACCTCTTTAGTGCCTAGGCCTTTGAGGTGCAAGCATCCGTTCTCCTTCAATAACTGCTTCTCGTGAACGAGGTTGAGATGCAGAGTACCGTGTGGCAGAGGTGAAACTGAGACAAACACACCAAGCCAAATGATATGGAAGTGAACATTTTGAGAACGAAGAATGGAACATGGTCAAGATCATACCATCACGTCATGCCAAGAAACAGGGGCAACAAGTGGGTAAAAGAAAAATATTTGCATCATCAGCAAAGGTCATTCTCACCAGTGTCAGAAAACCCCACAAATCCATCCGTAGAAATGCTACAGTATTGTTTTAGACAAGCATCACACAAACACACATTTTATGAGGAGATAAAATTGTAAACGCATGGATGTTTACAGAAAACGAGAGCAGCTGTAATTTGCCTATAAGATGCACTCGTCTATAAAGTATTTAAAGGTACACATTTGAAATCGCGCCTTACCTGATCTGTTATGTTCCAGAAGCCGGTTTTCCTTGCCCAGACATGTGTCACTCTGGGTACTGTTGCAAGCCATGTTTAATTCTGTCTTACAAAATGTAGGTGAGCTTGCCAGAGGGGCAGGAGGAATGTGCTTCTTTCTTTTCCTTGGAAGTTTCTGCTTCGCCATTGCCAAGGAGTAGTACATTCCAAAATTGTTGACAATGACAGGTACAGGCATGGCTATTGTCAGCACTCCGGCCAGAGCACACAAGGCCCCCACCAGCATCCCTGACCACGTTTGGGGGTACATATCCCCATACCCTAAGGTAGTCATGGTCACCACGGCCCACCAGAAACCAATGGGGATGTTTTTGAACTGCGTGTGCTCACTAGCTGAAGGGTCATTAGGCTGAGCTCCTACTCTCTCAGCATAGTAGATCATCGTAGCGAATATCAAAACTCCCAGAGCCAGGAAGATGATCAGCAACAGAAATTCATTTGTACTTGCCCGAAGAGTATGTCCGAGCACCCTCAGACCTACGAAATGGCGGGTGAGCTTGAAGATTCTCAGGATCCTCACAAACCGAACCACCCTGAGAAAGCCGAGCACATCTTTGGCTGCTTTGGAAGACAGCCCACTGAGTCCCACCTCTAAGTAGAAGGGGAGGATGGCCACAAAGTCAATGATGTTCAAGAGATTTTTGATGAATTCAAGTTTATTGGGTGAAAAAACAATACGGACTAAAAATTCAAAAGTAAACCACACCACACACACTCCTTCCACATACGTCAGGGCGGGATCCGTTTCAATTTCGTACTGGAGGACAGCGCTGGTGCCGTTGATGACTGGTTCTGTCTTGTTTTTAACAATATTGAAAGCTTCATGTGTCTCCAGGCAAAAGGTTGTGATGGAAACCAAAATGAAGAACAAAGAAGCAAAAGCAATAAACTGCAGAAAGAGAGAAACAAATACAGAGTGACTTGAACCATCTCATATTTGTATCTGGACCATCATATTTATATTTGGACCTATAAGGTTCTCCAAACTCCAGTCCTTGCTCACATATACACAAAGCTTTGCTCTGTGTTGTGTGAAAAGGGAAAAATCTGTGAAGAAACCATAAACATTACTACTGAACAATTTTTAGTGGCAACAGTCTGAAAAGGGAAAATAACGTTTTTGACAATAGCTCCAATTTTGACAATTGCTTATGCCCTCGAAACTTTAAAACAACGTTTATAAGTGCACATATACGGCAGATTATACTGGTGTAAATTTAGGAGCCACACAAATGTAACGATCAGTTTCTACTTGTCAATAAAATGTTTGGGGATTATCATGAGATATGAACATAAAATGAAAACCTGGAGCATTCAATGGCACCTAAAGGGAGAGACTACTCAATTTAGCAAATCTGTGTTGGGTGAAAAGTCAAGCAACACAAATTAAAGGAGAGAAATGAAGTTAGAGAGAAAAATTCAAATACTATTATCTTTCCATGCTTAAGAAAAAGAACTTGTAGGTGATGAAGTAATAAATTATAAAGCTATTTTTTTCAAAACTAAGAATTCCAAATATTTAGTCAATAATATTTGAAAACACATGCACCTAAAAATATAGATAAATCCTAAGTATTCCCAGTTGTACAGTTCTGGCTAGAACCACATGCTGTTGAATTGATTTCATGTCGGTCTCCACACCAACACTAATACTAACCCTATCTTAACAGTTGGGGAATATCAGACCAGGAGCACTGGCATTCCTTCTTTTTAATTCAGTTGACCTAAAGTGATAGGTTCAGACGATAACCTGATAAAGTCAGTCATGGCTTCCATTCCCTAAGGTTATCAAATTCCAAAATAGAAGACAAATGGTTGAAGCCTCTTCCCTTAGCCTGGGATCACACACATCTTAATACTACAGATCTGAATATTTGTGTTCAGGTGTTCAAATGAAGGACACCTCTGTCATTCACAGGTTCAGAAGAGACATTGCAGAGTGGCTGAGGTCTCTAGTGTTCTCTGGTAAATGTCTATGAAGCCACACTTGCTGAAGGAGCAGGCTGCTCCTTTCAGAGATAACAGAATCACCAGGAGACAGAAACTGTATCAAGCAGAAGGAATTACTTAGTTGGAACCAATGGGACTATTTCCAATATCCAAATGGAACTATTTCCAATATCCAACCAGTTCCCAGACAGCTACTCTCCAGGTATGGCTGCCACTGAGAAGACCTGAGCCATATCTCACGAACACAGGTTCCTCTTATCACTTCTACGAGCCTGTAAGATCATCACAAAAGGACTGATTACTACTGTGGCTGTTTGCCTTAGACAACCACCCCGAACTAAAGAATTACCTAAGTAGCGTGAGCCCAGAGCCAGCATACAGTATTCAACAAGTGTTACCTCTACAGCTTTGACCTATGTCCCCCACACATCCTCGAAACACTATTGGTTTTGCCATTTACAATCCAACTGTTGGGTTTTCCAGGAGCATTTGAGACACTAACTCTCTCCACTTTGCTTTTTCATTTGATGTACAAATGAAACACACCACTCTGTTCAGTCATCTGGGATAAGGCTTAGCATCACTACAACTTTGCATACACTAAATGATGATCGGTTGCAGTTACCTGTGGTTGGCAATTTATTCAGAACTGCAACCTTATTTTATCTCTAGATTAGAAAGTTAGATTTGTTTCTGTTTAACTGTGCAAACTTTTGTCATTAGAGCTTTGCACAAGTGGCCCCACCCTTCTTTCTTCCCACACAGTCCCCACAAGGCCACTCTGTCTCCAGCATTTCAGATTGGGCACAATATTTTAGCAAGAAAAGCTGATGATCAGCAGTTAAGCTGTAGTTTGATGTCCTGTTAAATTGATTTTCAGTAACCAATCCCTTCGGTTGACGGCAGTCTAAAATGGCACCGTTACCTGAGACATCTTAACAGCTTTGTCTTTTGGACAGTCCCACTGTTACCTGAGACATCTTAACAGCTTCATTTTTCGGACAGTCCTAGTGTGCCTGGGACACCCAAAGGACACAAACAATTCTGTAAGATGCACTAACATCTGTCAAAAAATATACAAAGGCAAAAGCAAAACTTGGAATTTTTAGGACTGGATATTTCTCTATTACACAGCATGCACGCACACAGCACTTTAGATTGCCAGGTCCCTTTGCCAGACCTCAGGTCGAACTTTTAATTTAATAGCAGTTAATGAAACATAATCCACTGAGGAATTACAATACACAGAGGATGCAGATGTAAAATTCATTAATCACATAAAAGGTCTATAATTGTACTTGTTACAACTTCAGTAAAAGAAAAATATATGGCATTTTGAAAGGGAAAAAATGTGGACGATATTTGGGATAAGGGGTCATTGAGACCTTTATCCGTAGACTGAAATGAGTGGTGAGCAGAAGTCAACTGCATAGAAAGGGAAGAATTTTTAAATCATATATTAACAAGCTTTGAAAGAATCCTTCTGTGGTTCTTTGTTTTGAGAAAGGACATCACATAGCACAGACTAGCCTTGAGTTCTCATTGTAGGTGAGGATGACTGTAAACCCCAGGTTCTCCAGCCTCCATACATAAGTGCTGGAATTAGGGGCCTACACCAACAAGCCTGGTGTAGTTTTTCCAGATCTTCGTATAGGGGACAGATTGTTATTTATAAATCCCGTCCAGGATAAAGACTATGCCTTCCTCCAGGTTAATCTATTTCTCTAAGTAAATGTGACTAAGTAGAAATATGACCTGGGCTTTAAAATAAGACCTCAAGATGACTCTAGACCAGTGGTTCTCAAGTTTCCTAATGCTGTGACCCTTTCATATAGTTCCTCATGTTCTGATGACCCCCAACCATTAATTTTTTTGTTGCTACGTTATAACTGTAATTGTGCTACTGCTATGAATCTGTGTTTTCTTGGGGTCTTTGGAGACCCCTGGGAAAGGATTGATTGACCGCCCCAAAGGGGGTCATGACCCACAGGTTGAGAACCTTGCCTTTAGGTACATTTAATTACTAATAGTGCTACTTTGGGCTTGCTACTTCATATAACTCACTTGTGTGAAACTACCAGACCAACTTGAGGCAATATGGAAATAGACATTAAAGATTTCTTAAGTTTAAAGCCTCATACGAGTGTTAAAGTTCACCAAATAGATACATTTAGTAAACTCCCTGACATACAATTATTACCTCAAAACGATTTAGAATCCTGGGTTGATGCAGTTGCACTTGAAAACAATTGGTCACGCAAGTCCAAGAAAAGGGTGGAGCAAAGGGTCATTTGACAAAATAGACCTGAACAGTGTACAAAAGTATGAATTCTTCACTTCCTACCACCATAAGATATCAGATTTTCTCATGCAAGGAGAGAATAAAGTCTGTATTTACCAAAATCCCTAGATAATTAATGTGCATATTAAAATTGGAAACCAATTTCTTGTGTGTTATTCAGGAAATGGATAAAACAAATCATCTAATGAGCTGGAAGAGTTTTCAAATTATAAACATTCATTCATAGTCTTAAATGAAACTTCCTAAAGGCTTACTAATAGGAAACATTACAAGATCTATAGAAGCATACCTAGCTGTTGATATCTACTTTGATATAATTCTGGTTCCTTCAAAAATAGCTGTGAGTAAATAAACCATCGGAACAATCTATAAGTACAAACATGTTTAAGACATAAAGCTTTGGAAAACAACAGCTGATTTTGCAAAGCATTTGCTGTATATATATTTCAATAATTTTTGTCACCATTATTTTGGGAACTGTAGCAAGGGGGTGGAGAGACATATCAGTAGTTAAGAGTGCTGGGTGCTCTTCTAGAAGACCTTGGTTCAATTCCCAGCACCTCCACTGCAGTTCACAATCTACTAAGGGATCTGTCGACCCCCACATGCTTCTGTGGGCACTGTATACAAGGGATGCACAAACATATGCTTACAAAACACCCCTACACATGAAAAAATATAAAGGTTAAAAAGATACTAAAGAACTATAATAAGAACCTAGAAGCTGCCTCTGCCAAAGGCACCCAATCTTCACTTGGGCATCTGCAGATGCCCAATGACTAAGTAAAAAGACAATGAAAGTTTAGCACCTCTGCCTTCATACTGCAACTGTCTCTTTCCATGTGAGTCATCCATCTTTGTAGTCACCTTGGAGCCTAGGAACAACAGGTTTGGCCTATAAAAACCTTGTAATGAGTTGAAATCCCTTCCCAGGCTTCATCTACATTCTTTCCCCTAATAAAATCCACAAGAGAAATTCTTAGATGATAATGACAAGCCTGATCACAGTTGGACCAAGATTTCTTGACCCCTTACCCTTGTTACTTCGTTAAAGCTCATTAATGCAATGCAGAACTTTTTCTTCATCTCCACAGTTGTCTTCCTGTTTAGAAAACCTTTCCCTGTTTTCACAAATTCTTTTACCATTTCGTTTTGGTGAGAATGCCTCTATTGGGGTCTTCAGAATTGACTCTGCTCTAGTACTCCACAACTAGACCACAGTATGATTTTGTGTTTTGTATTATTTTTTATTGCTGTATCATAGCTATGTGTAGCTTTCAATTTTAAGTATTATGTGAATCTGTTGAAGTGTGGTATTACAAACACTGTAAAACAATGACTCCTAATGCTATTATGCTAGACTTATAGGTCAAGTGCCTCTGGCTGTTCTCCTCAATGTAGAGACCCACAGCTAACCATTATGCAGAGAAAGAGAGAGTCTGAATTAGAGAGAGTCTGAATTGGATACTTCCATCTGGTCCCTTCCCACAGAGATTGGGAAACACCCGCAGATGTGAGGAAAGAAGAGAGACTATAGAAGTCAGAGGGAACGGAGGGCACCAGGAGAACATGACCCACCAAAGCAACTAAGCTGGGATCACATAGGCTCAGAGACTAAAGCAGCAAGCATGGGGCTTTCATGGGTCTGAACCAGGTTCTCTGCATATATGTTATGGTCATTAGCTTGGTGTTTCTGTTGGACTCCAAATAGTGGAAGTCAGTATTTCTCTGACTCTTGCATACTCTTGTGACTCCTTTCATTCTATTGGGTTGCCTTGTCCAGCCTCAATATGGGGGCCTTTGCTTTTCTTAGTGTATCTTGTTTTGTCCTATTTGGCGGTCATCTCTTCGAAGGTTGCTCTTTTATGAAGAGCAAATAGAGGAGGAGTGGATCTGGGGGAGAGGGGAAGTGAGCAGAGCCAGGAGGAATGGAGGAAGAGGAAACTGGTAGGAATCAATTATATGAAGGAATCTACTTTCAATAAAAGGTAAAGTAAAAATAAATAAACTTTAGCACTTTAAGAAAGAAACAACATCAATCTCAAAAGTAGACCATTGTTATTTGTATATAAAATCAGACAGATAAACAAGTTTTAATTGTTTAAAAATTAAAGACTTCAGGCATCAAAGAGAAGTATGCTGTATGCCATGGGAGAAGTTGGAGAATGGCCTCTGTCTGCTTGATGGCAGAGAATTTTGGTAGTGGTAGAAGTTGAAGTTTGAGAAGAAGACAGCATCATTTCTAAGGAGGAACAAGAGCTGATGATGTGAGTCAAACAAACGTCTGCACAGGCTCACCAGCATAACTGTGGACAGGCAATGCCAGTATCAAAGATTAACGGAACACTTTGTCTGCTTACCACTACCACCATTAGTGCTGCTTAAATCATGAAGGTATTGGGCCATGTGAAGACAAAAGGGGAGAGGAGATCATGTATGAGACAGGACACACAGAGAGGTTCAAACAAAGTGAAGAGTTCTAAAAGTGAAAAGTCATAAGAAGTTTGACATCAGTGAAAATCTTTGGAGATTTCAAATGAGTAAACTCTCTCCGGTCGATGAAGGAAGCTTAGTTTATTAGGAATTCGTTTACATATCAAACGAATGGGTGATACTAGAAGCTTTGAAGGTTGGAATAACCCAGAGGCAAACATTGAATGCATTAGTAACAACTTGACGTGATTTATCTGAACCTCGCTCTAAGCTCCTCGGGTACAGAAAACATCTTTTCTGGCTCACTGAATAGAGCTGAAACGGTCAAATGTCAAGTTAGAATGAATATTAAGAAAAACAAATTAAGAGGAAAGAAATGTGGGAGGAGATAATTTGTTTTTCTCCTTCACTGAGCTGGGCAGCCATTATGAGCTGGAATTATGTCATATTCATTTTTTAATCTCCTCCTCCTGGAACAGTCAGTGGTAGATGGTCAGTAGAAATGAAAGTAAGGATGGAAGACTTAGTGAAAGAATAAATAAGTGAGAAAAATAAGGTATGATTGTATTTCTTTGGGGATTAAAATGTTCATTTAAAAGAACTTACAGAAAACAAACCATAAAATAATTGAAAGAAACTGTCAAATTTGTAACAAAATCCAATCAAACAGGTCCATTTTTTCAGTTGTTGCCAACAATAGCTTCCATTCATCCTATCAACAAAGCATGTCTGAGGGAGGAATCAGGAGGTATCGAGTTGCCATTTTTCATGCTTTTCCATTATGATAACTCCACAGACTCCCAGGGTACTAAATGAAAAGAAAATTAAGCAAGTTAAATAATTAAAGTGTTAGAAAGCTTTCAGACAAGGTGTGTCATGTGGATTGAATTCAGAGAACTGGTTCATAATTCCAGGAAGTTTCACAATGGAAAGATTCCTTTTCAAACTTGAGTTGTGAAGTCTAATGGATACAGACCTTTCTTCAAGTCTTGTGTCCGTGGTGAGCTGCAGAAAGTGGAGGGTATTTTTCCTTGTTGTATTAGCTCCATGTTGAGCAACTCTTCATCAGAGACTATACCAACTTATGTCAACATAAGCATTCAAATGTTTATATATCTAGATACATACATATATAGAGAGAGATAGATGATAGATAGAACCAAATACATATATATATACATACACACATATAGATATATATGTATCGATATATATATATTTAGAATGAGATTGTTGAAAAAAGAAAATCTATTCTTATTTTCTATTTCCCATTAGTATCAAGAAATTGGGTTCTATAGCTTTCTTACAATACCAATCTCTCAAAGCTTTCAAACCGACTATGTTTCTTTTCTATGCTCCTATAACTTATGATCAGTGATGTGATTTCTTCACTTTTTAAAAAATTTCACTTAAATACAACTTCCTCTGAGTAATGGGATTCACAAATTCCAACCTCATCTGGCCAAAAGCATGGAGTAGGGGTTCAGTTCCTGGTATTGCCTCAATAAAAGAACAGACTCTTAAATATGTTAGGGTAGTATACCAGGGTTTCAATAGCCCAAAAGCAGAATCTACCACTTTATTCTCCTAATAATTAATGATCACAAAACTTGATCAACAATATAAACCTTAAAGGAGGAACTCGTTATGAAGAAAATAAAGTCAATCTTATTAAGTCAATCAAGCAAGATAATGCTTGAAAAGTAACATCATGGGGGAGGTTTTTTATGTTACTTTCCCATTCGCTAACTTTGAGAGAAACAAATCCACTTTTAATTTATAATCTAAAGAGTGTTAAATGCTTTCAAATTTAGAATATCACATTTCTATTATGTCCTTGTTGCTTTTTCTTTTTTAAACAAATGAGATAGAAACAGGCAAACAACAATAACACCCAGTGCCAAGGGATCAGGTGCTAATGGAGCCCAGATACAATATTTTCACTTTCAGAAACCTGCTTTGCTAAATGTTCATATTGAAGTACAGGAAGAATGAATTAGAATGATATGCAGTTAGGTAACATTTGTATTCTATAAGATACATAGGTGCACGAGTTCATCATATGTCCACAATATATCATTAAATAATGCCATAAGCCAGTGTGTATTGAAATGAAATAGCACAAAATAATCATTAAAATAAAAATAAATTCCACAATAAAATACAGTCTAATTCTATTTCTTTATGTACACCTCTGGACATAAATGAATAGAAATATGACATTTCAGTAGCAGTTATGTAAGAATAAGGCAGTAGTATTGAATCTGGTATTGCTAGTGGAGACTCTAGTCTGAACATTAGACTTCATACAAAAATTTTAATCACATGTTATAAGTTTAACTTTAAAGTAAAATTCAAGTAAAGCAATAACTATGTAAGAATATTGAATCTAGTTTTCAAAAATGTTGATTGTTTTCAACATTATGCCGGTTTTATTCCTCTAAAGTTCTATAGCAGAACTTTTCCTTGGCTCCTTCAGCATCTTAAACTTAGCAGATGTTCTTTGTTGTAGACATATTCAAGTCGTACAGACTAGCTTGGCCATAATTAACAAGAGTGTTGTGCTATGCCTCAAGGAAGCCAGAGCACTATGCCTTCAAGGAAGACAAAGCAAATCGCCTTCATTAGTGAGTCTACCCTTAAGAGTCATCCTCACAGGAGTAACTAGGACCCACGTCTTCTGTTCCCATGGAGAACTGAGAATAGCTTAAACTTCTTTTCAGACTAGAGACATGAAGTTGACATCAGGAGTTTTGCCATTTAAAAATAGAGCCATGGGTTTTTATGCATTCATAGTACTGTATTAGAGAGATTCATTAGAGCAATACATACTACTGTATTAAATTGAGGAAAAACTAATGAAACATCAGCAGAGTCTCTGTACATGATTATCAAGCTCAGACATCAGTGGAGATAATTTTCAGGCATATATTTATAAGCATGGATATGCTGTGTGACATATACATATATACCTTTATATGTATTACATATTATGTGCAAGTACAGCTTATATAAAGAGATTATTTTACTATAAGCAAATGCCGGGAGGTTAATATGACACAATTTAACATCTGTTCTTCAAAACTATTCTCAGGTTTTAATCTGACCATTCACCCTCGTGCATGCCCTGGCGAAGGACCTTTTATTCAGTTTTTTTTTCCTTTTTTCCATATTTTTGTCCAATATGAATATAAACCATTCCCTTAATATTTTATTACAGACTAATTTTATGGGAATTACAATTGTTTTAAGACTGTCCTTATCTAAACATAACTTAAGAAGCCATGAGGAGCAGAGGTCTCTGATTTATTAGTGTCATTGCAATAGATTCTGGCATGTGATCCTGTAACCAGGATACAGAATCATCAGCTGTGAAACACAGTGCAATTTTAGTTTTGTAAGTCTCTTAATAAGGCTTAAAGTGTTTTTCTTTCCACATATTTCATAAAAACAATTTTACTTGTTTATCCATACTAAGGTAAAAAAAAATACCACTTCTCGTTTATAAATATGATTTAAAAGCTACATATTGTAAATTCATGACATACGCCAGACTTTCACTTTCTAATTTCAATTATTGAAAATGCCTCTCCAAATTTCCACTTTAATATGTCCATTAATTTATGTTTTAAGTGATTCATTTTGTCTTGGGATTAAATGACCTACTCCACTACAATTTAAGGTTTGAAGCTAAGCTCATGTATATTGTAGCAGACATCTGCTCTTTTGGCTACTCAGTACAGGTAAAAACCTCAGTCCATGATTGTACATTCTCGTAGGGATCCATGTTTGGGTCTGGGGTTAGCTGACACTATAGCCTCACTTTGTCCTCTAACTGAATGCCATGTACACTTTTTCACATATTTGTAAATCCTCCCGAGAAGACCTAGGCAACTTTGTGTGATGTTTCCAAAGGGGGTGATCAGGTAGGCTATGGAAATTACAATCTGATTACAAAAGTGAATTATTTAAAATCTGAAAGTGATAATTTGGCAGGAATGAGCCTTCATGTTGCTTGCCTTCACAATTTAGCTAGAGCAACAGAATGTGAACTGTAGTCTGTGGACTGTAAACGATCCTAAGACCTTTTCTAGGGTCCAAGAAAATAGTAATGAAAAAAAATTACATTTTTTCATTGCCTTTACTTCCTTTTTAGGGTTTCAGGATATGATATCTTAACAGATTGACTACAGAGTCAGGCTAAAGACTCTTAAAATACTTGTCTTTTATCAAGTCAAACAAGAAATATATTTGAAAAAAATAAAGGACAATGCTATTCTGTTCAGTTTATTTTCACTCTTTCAAAATTAGTCTTCTTTTTAAGATCTTTATTTTTTTTATTTGACATGTTTGTTTACATCTCTGGGTAATTTCTACCCAAGGAAAACCCCTGTCTTCCAGACCTCTCATAAATCAGTAAGAGGACTCACAGAGTATCCGAGTCACGTGACACACAGATGTCACCCATATTAGATCATAAGCAATATGGACTTAGTATGCCAAGAACACTTCGTAGACATGAAGGATTTGGGCTCTCATCTAAGGAATTCAAAGACTCCCAAGAATTTTGAATAAACAACAGCTAGGTCTACTGCCCAAATACTGGGGTTTATTGGAATAAATTGATCCCATTTATTTCTGTGACTCCAGCAACAATCAATGTACCAAGAGTAGCTAAAATGTCAATCCACAGCTAATACTTTTTATGATTCACAATCTTTATTTTCAAATCAATAGCATTCTGTAACACTCTACTTTTAGTTATGTCACTGGCCATGTAAAGACAATCAAAACAGGTGCTGACACATTTTTATATCCAAATTCTGATAAACACCAATGCACATATGAAATATATTGTTCAAGAATGCTTTTTCAACATATATTCTTTCGGTTTTTGAACAGCCTTTGTCCAATTAGCCAAAAAGTCACTACAGCTCATTTTCTTTCCTCAATGCTTCCATCCATTGATTCCCTGAATCCTGAAAATTCTAACTCTAAATACCATAGCATCATGATTCCTTTTTCCTTCATTCCTGGAGCCAAGGACCTAGCTTTTACTTTTTCTTTAATTGACTTTTCTTCATTACTTGGAATAATCACTCCTTTAAAGAAACAATGTGATTCTGTCCATCTGTTCAAAAATAGTTTAATAGCTCCTAATTACTTACTAACACATACTATTCTTCACTCATTATTCAAAATACAGTTTCACATGGACCTTCTTAATCTGCATTTCTTACTGTTAATTTCACCATCTGTATGACGTACCAGTCATGTATATGCCTTCCTTCTCCCTTGAAATAGAGCTGCTTGTTTTGTATAGATAGCAAAGAACTACACAGTGCTTAAGAGTCAACTCAGAAACACATCATGAGGTCATTAAAAATATTCCTGAGCAGTGGCACAAGCAAGCTCTTTTTGTCAGTTCTTCAATTGTCTCTCTACTATAACACTCACATCTTTCACATTCTGTTTCTTTCCTTCGCAACATGGATGCTTTTATTTTATTTATTTTATGTGTGTGAGTACACTGTAGCTGTATAGATGGCTGTGAGCCCAGAAAAGGGCGTGAGATCTCGTTACGGGTGGTTGTAAGCCACCATGTGGTTTCTGGGATCTGAACTCAGGACCTTTGGAAGAGCAGTCAGTGCTCTTACCGGCTGAGCCATCTCTCCAGCCCAAGATGCTTTTTTAGAGTAATTTTAATCCACATTTTATGCTGATTTGCATTGAGGCTAGTAAGTAGTGAGAACTTTTGCTAAAGGCTTTGGCCATGTCAAGCATAAAACTACATTCATTCTTGCTTCCTTTTTCCCCCCACACACCTAGCCACTTGCTCCAGATAGATGTTTTTTTTTAAGAAAGCTCATGAAAACAAAAGAAACAAAGCCACAGGAAGAAAAGCATGACCTGAGAAGAGAAGCATAGAACAAAGCAAATAAGAAGGGAGGTTGGTGTTCCCAAGGCAAGGCAATGCCAGGGATATGAAGGGCTGTGAACATGTAACCTCCCAAGGGAAGAGGCAACAATCTCAGATCACATAGAGTCCAGACAGAGATTTAAAAGGGCTCACTGAGTGAGGTAACCCACTGGTGGTTTCTATCGAAACATTTTTTAAAAAAATTAAAATTAAATATGAATTTCAAGGGCTTAAAAACCTACTTAGTACTAAGAAGTGTAAGTGGTAGGTATGTAAATACACACTCATCACTGTACACACAACCATACCTAGAGATCATCATACAAAGGCATTACTGTGCACATAAATATATGTAGTAGAGATCACCATATACAGGGCACACAACTGTACATAGAGATCATCACAAGTCATTGTAGCATTTCATGTTTTGTTCTTCCCTAAAATTAAACATGTTAATGCTAGCATGAAAACTACACAGATGATGTCAGTGTCTGATCACATATCTTCGGGTTTAAATGTTAGAGATTGCTAGGGAATAATCTGATGTTTCTGAATGCCAAATACTTTTAAATAGTGGTTAGAATTGTCTAAACAATAGTCTTTGTAATGTAACCTATCACACAGCCATAGTATCTATGTATTATGTGTTAGTGCTAGTGACCAATTTCCTCAAAAATTCTGCCCTTTGTTGAAGTAAGGACATGAGGAAAGTAAGAAATGCAGGCAAAGGCAACCAGCAAGGAGAATGCAAAAGTGAAAAACAAGCTAGCAGTAACTTTGAGATGTCAGTAGGAGTGCTACCTTGAAGAAGAGAAATACTTAAAATGAAGATATACTTTAAATTCAAAAAATAATGCTAAAAAATATCAGTAGGCAAAACTCGATAAGTACATCTATCTGGTGAATAAAGTTTATTTTCATTAAAATTTAAGGACAAATTGCATGACAAATTGCATTAATCCCATTTTACAGACAACCAAGCTGATGCATGGAGAGCAGACTAAAGCTGCCTTCCTTATAACCCACATTCTTCTAAATATGCCTTCAAGCAATAATTTTCAGCTCTAATGAGTAGAAAGCCTTAGAGCACAAATGCTAGACTATTACCTGTAAATAGTGTTTTATTCAGACACTGGAATTAAACTTTGGTTATTGATAACAAGGGTAATAAAACCAAAAGAAGGAAAGCCTCAAGCTTTTCTTTTTCCTTGTCTTGTGGATTACTCAAAGGTGCAATTCCTATAAAGGATTAGCTAAAGACATTTTCCCATATGTGGAACAAACTAAGGAAATAAGCATGAGGGAACACAAAGTACACATTTGGTCACTAAAGGCCAGAAAATCTTATAACCTCTGAATGGACAACTGAGAGCCAGCCCACTCCTTTCCCTTTGTATTTCCTTTCTAACCTCTTTGCTCTTTCTGGTGGAAGAAGCGATGTTTTCATAGATTATTTAGCTTCATTCAGAGCTTTTGGAACAAGGTTTACAGGACTTGCCCTTGATACAGAGATAACAGAAGGAAAACTATTGAATATTTAATAAAGCTAGAAAATACTACATTTAATATTCTCTTGAGCTTACACAGAGCTGACTCTGAAAGAGAATCAGAGTGTCTCTTTCCACATGTAGCCTCTCAAAAATAGAGGCAGCAAACCGTTTTCTAAAATGACACCCACGATGTGAATGATTGCATTCTTAAAACCAGAGTTTCTTTTAAAAATAGTGTTGAAAATTCTTGGCTAACCAGAGAGCAAATGATTGTGAACTACATATTTTAGGGTTTTTCATAGATCTTTTTTCAAAAACAAAAACAATAATAACAACAACAAAAAGTAAAACCAAAAATCAAGTATTCGTTTCTTTCCTTTTCAAATTTTAGGGTTTGTTTGTTTGTTTGTTGTTTTTGACAATGGCCAGAATCTTACATTGGCCTGGTGTTATATGATTTTACTATTGTCATTTCTATTTGCCTTTGTTTAGATTAAAGGTTAATTTTAGGAATACTAAGCCAGTCAGTCATGCAAGATAGTCAATAATTTACTGCATATCTGACATGTCTTGTTGATTTTGCTTTTACAAGTGTAAATATTTATTTAAAAGCAGTAAACTCTTGAAAAGATTAGGACTGAATAAATTCAAATCCTCATTCCTAAAGATCAGAGAAGGTGCCAGTCATTCACCGAATGTTAAAAAATATTTCATGTTGACTGTGTTTCTTTTCTATTCTGAAAAACTTTTTTGTTTTCTCTTTTCTTTTTCCTTTGGGTTAAAAATACTTGGAGACAGAATCTTGCTAAGAAGTCTAGACTGGTCTCAAGAACATGCTTTGTCCTTGTGCCTTCTTCCCGAGTTGGGACATCACAACATCTGCCACCATAGAATTGTAAATATCACCATAGGTCATGCAAAATCTGTGAGTCAAGAAATATTTATTGTCCAGCAAGTAAGTAAAGGTTCTCATCTGTGAGAATCTAGAAATACCAAGATGAACCCCCAAGTGTGAGAAGCAGGTGGTCTATTTGGAGGGGGAAAAGTAGAGAATGAAATGCTTTTAAATATGTGGGTAAAATAAGTTCAGTGAAGACAAAAGAAATCACCAGAGTATCCCAGTCTGCACTCACGTTTCTACTTACAGAGCGCCTAGCATTTGTTCTGCTCATCCACTGAAGTATTTTTGCCAGAGAACAAATGGAAGTCTTTTATATTCATACTCTCCAGATCAGGAAGTGGTTAGTGATTTCACCATCTTTAAGAGTTTCACCAGGAACATTGGTAAAAAGTCAGAGAGAACGTCTAATTTTTTTCTCTAGCTGTCATATTTTGGTGGACATCTAGCACAAGAGTACGAGGACATATCTGGGCTACCTCTGAGTTAGGGGGTGCCAGGCGACAATGCAGGTGCAGGAGACTGCCTTTCCTTGAAGGTTTCGCCTCAAATACTGTGGTCACACAAGGCCTGCATGGCAAGAATCTGAAGATCTCACAAAGAAGGTCACTGAAAGTGACCAAGGGTGAGCAAGTTTATAGAATGTTTAATGTGAAAAGTAACTGACTCGACATACAAACGGTAGAAACCCAGAAATTTAAAAGATCATGTCAAACAGAGGCCTGGAATTCTCAGCCAGGAGAAAGAAACTGTCTTTAAGAAACTGTCTAAACTGTCTTTGGGAATCTCACCCAAAGGGAAAAGTTTTAAAACAAGAGTCAGGATAGGCCTCAGGAAGTGCAGGGGAGTCGCAGGACTGTAGGGACAGGAGCCTGTTAGCTTCCGAGTGACAGAGCTGGATCAGCGACCACCTCTGCCCCCTGCCTGATAGGGGAGAGCTTCCTTCCAGGGCAGACTTCAGCCCAAGGACTCAGGGCAGGCTTCAGCCCAAGGACTCAGGGCAGGCTTCAGCCCCAGGAACCAGGCGGACCAGCCAAGAGGCATAGGCCTCAGGAAGTGCAGGGGAGTCGCAGGACTGTAGGGGCAGGAGCCTGTCAGCTTCTGAGTGACAGAGCTGGATCAGCGACCACCTCTGCCCCCTGCCTGCTAGGGGAGAGCTTCCCTCCAGG
>JADRCD010175882.1:0-15406 GCA_019843815.1 Montemys delectorum | reverse complement strand
TTATTGAAACAACAGAAGTTATTTCAATAAAGGTAGAAAAGAACAACACAGCCATAGTTTAACAAAATATGAGGTGGTTAAGTGTTACAGGATTTTTCCTGTCCAACCACATTAAGGCAGCTAAAGGCCTGTGATTAGACAGGGAAAAGGGAGGCAGAGCTAAGAGTTGCAGACAGAGTCTCAGGGAGAAAGGAGAAGACCAACATGGAGGCCGACTTGGGCGTGAACCAGCATGGCTTTTTACCAGCCACAGGTAGTTATGCTTTCATAAGGTTAGAATAATTGAGATAAAGCTTTTATCATTATCATTTTGTTCTGAAATTATCGTATGGCATCTTGTAAGTTGAGAATTTAGTGACATGTAAATCTGACTGGTTAATTATAAGCTTCTAGAGTTCTGATTCTACCCAGCTGATGCATGGTGTGGCAGCCGGCTGACTGCTGGGTGGATCCGGTCGTGGTTGAGTGGGACTGGTGTGGCAGAAAAGGAATAGCGGGAGTTCCAGCCCGGCCAGAGGTACCACCAAGTTGAGATCACTGGGCTGGAGCCATGGGCCTGCCCAGATGCTAGGGGTAGTGGAGGAAGCCTGCAGGTCTTTCTAAAATATTTCCTGCTACAGTTAAGGACAAATACAGAAGACTTAAATTCCTAGTTTTGATATGTAGTAAAGACATCAGGAAAGGTTGAAAAAAGTGTGTGGGGGGGAATTGATTAAGATGTGGGTGGGCATATTAAACGGGCAAGTACATTTTAAAAGGAGATGCCTATAAACGAACATCATTTTGGAAATGATATTTTCATTTGCTTGATTTTATTTACTTTTCTTCAGTTGTGCGATTTCGGATCTTGCACAGAATATGTAGTAGCAATAGTGTGGTGTATTTCTTACTAAACAGATCCAGTGTGGCCTTTGATGAGAGGGCTATGGTTACTTTCATATGTTATTGACTCATAGATATTGCTCTATGATCATATAGTTAATGTTGCAATTTTTTAAATGCAGAAATTGCTCGAGGATATATATCTATCTGAGCAGTTTCTGTAGAACAAAACTGCAGAGAACTTTTGCAGACAAAGACTTTAAATTTCATTTGTATGGTGTAGTAGAGGCATTAACAACTTACGATGGCGTTGTTACTTTATTCTCTCTTTTTGAAAATCAACATAAATATGAGCATTAATGGCACCCTCATTGCATGAACTTAAAAAAAAAATCTCTTCAGAGAGCATATTGTCCATATGGATTTCTGATTATCTTCTCTGTTATGCTTAGCAAGGACTTTGAAGAACTATGAAATTGGACTCAGTAGGTGTTAAAAAAAAAGTTTATTAAATGTTGATGGGAATCTGTCTAATTCTGGAGGTTTTCCAGTAGTAAGGAAATTACCTTATTTACAACATTTCTCTTCTATTGTTAACTGAGAGTGTTTGTGTCTTTCAAGTACGTGTCATTTGATAGAGAAAAAATATCAGACAAGTTACAGCAAGGACTTGTTAGTGCCTTTCTCTGCTGCTATCTTATCCCTTTGTTTGTGGATGTGTGCTATTTACCAGAGGCTTGGCCTCCTTTATAGGTCCAGGGATTCATCATTATCACCTTCAGGTGGGGGTGAGATACATGGGCATCCTGTGGGGAGGATAACAAGTATGGGATTTTATTGCAGGGATTGCATTCCAGCTTCCAATTTTTTTCTATAGGTCACTCATATCGCAAGTAATTCTTGAGCAAACCATTCCCCATCTGTTCAGATCTTGTTATAACAAAATCAGCCATGACAGATTATGGTACATAAAACAGAATAAACTTTGCCCAGCTGAATGTACAATGTAAGGAGAGAGAGGATACACAGGACCCTCTGGCTACAGAAAGCAGAGATCAAGGGAAGAAGATTCCCCATCGGAAAGAATAAAAGAAAGACAGAGTTCAAGGGGAGAGAAGAAGTAGGGCTACCTATTAGGGAAAACAATGGTAATGGTTGCTGCTTAGTGTAAAGAAGCACAAGAGAGCTTTATTCTGAGATGCATATCCTCAGACACAGCCTCTGCTCTCTTAGTCAATAAATGAGTGCCCAGAACCATTGCTAGAAGAAGCAAACAGCAAAGCCCCACCATTTTGAGCAGAATATTTTCTCTACTAATAATGGTCCATAAAAGGCTATATTGATCATTGTAGCTCTAAGAATTCTGGGGAATGCATCCTTAAGGAATCCTGAGGAATGCATAATTAATTGCTTCACTTTTGCAAGTGTCATTCTAGAGAATGACTTCATGACTTTTTGCTCTGAGTATTTTGGCCTCACAAAAGGAGCAGCATCTACTGTTAAGCAAAACAAGAGTTAGTGTTTCTAAAGTCCTTGTTACTGAGGAAAACAGTGTGTGTGTGTGTGTGTGTGTGTGTGTGTGTGTGTGTGCCACCAGGGTGCCCTATTTCAGGAATAGTTTCAGGAATCCACTTAAGCAGTCTGGAAGATTTATTTAGAGAGGTGTGCTATAACTACATAATGAAACTGCATTTCAAGGTTTTGACTAAAAGAGGTAGACTGTATATCATGCTCTAGTGTATAAGTCATATATGCCATTTTCCTGAATCTTACATGTGTTCATTACATTCTCAAGTGTGTCTATGATGAGTACCTATGACAATAAGTTCTCAATTATAATTTCTATCTATTGTTTCTAGTAGAAGAACATTCATCTAATGTGCTTACCTTTTAATATATCAATATTCATTAAAGTACTATAGATTATATTAGCATTTAAGGGATTAATTTTCATGTCTTGTTTATAACTTTCAGAAATTAATAAAAATATCAAAAGTTCTGATCCCAAATCAATTAATGCTTTTAAAGTGGTGAGCTATCACTTTACTTTTTGGTACATTTTTTCAAATCCAAATATATTTTCAGACCGTTACTTATATTTTATTTTGTTACTTTATAATAAAAAATAGACTAAATGTCAATATAGTATTGAATTTTACTATATTGCATTCGATTCTATCTAAATTTTGTTAGTTTGCCTGAATAATAAGGCTTCTAATAACATTTAATAAAATACTTTTCTTTTTCCTAGTTATGAATGACTTCTCTTGTGAGAATGCGAATTTCTGAATCAGAGCGAGTCATATACATAAATGTACCACCCTGAAATTGTAGCTGTTGGATAAACATTCATTAGTGGATAGATTATGATGTAGGGAATTTATGATTGTTCTATAATGTTTTCTGAATACCTTTCTTTGAACTTCCAAGATGTGTTTCCATTATTAACTGTTTGCATTGTTTTAATATCTGAAAAAATACATTTTCATATCTTTGTGAAATGACTAACAATGGCTTCTCTACTTGTTGGGACCCCAGAGACCCTGGCATCTCAGCCTCCATCTTGTCCCTGAGCCATCATTTAATAACTAACACTTTTTTGTTTCTTCTACTATCTTGCTTTTGTTCCTGTAATTGAACATTTGTAATTGAACTCTGGACATTTTGTAATAGGGGGCTTTCTGGACTTTTTACAATGGAGACATTCCATTTACGTTAGTGTGTACAAGCAATAATACTGCTTTGGCCCGTGCACTTGTGGTCTGTAGTTTTATAACCCCTTTGTTTCCCTAGAGTAAATAGAAACTTGAACAGAATTTTTTGTCTTGTCTCCTTCCTTTGTGTCTCCTGATGCCAATTTGTCCTTGTTGCACCTTTCTCTTGAGAACCCTGTTGTTTAAGTCCTACAAGTCAGGACATCTACTTACCAAAATATTAGAATAACCTAAAGGTTTGCAAGATTTTGATACTATTTTACTTAATCATTTTTAAACATTTTAATTAGAATTTTAAAGGAATACTTTATTTTTTTATTTTTTGTTTGTTTGTTTTTGAGACAGGGTTTCTCTGTGTAGCCCTGGCTGTCCTGGAACTCACTCAGTAGACCAGGCTGGCCTCAAACTCAGAAATCCACCTGTCTCTGCCCCCCAAATGCTGGGATTAAAGTGTGTGCCACCACTGCCTGGCTAAGAATACTTTCAATTATGTGATCTAGGCTCACTTTCACTGATGTCTTTTGCATTGACCTGTGAGGTATTAGACAAAATACTATCTTGTCTTTCCTTCCTAAAAGACCACAGTCTAGGACAAATCAGGTTAAATACACAAAGGTTTATGCCTTCAAGAATTAAAAGTATACACACATACACACACACACACACACACACACACACACACAACCCTACACACTATGCAGTGTGTTGAGTTATGGTCAAAGTGAATGATATACTCAAAAGAAATTTTCCTTATAAACTTTGCCAATCCATGAACATGGGTGATCTCTCCATTTTCTGAGATCTTCAATTTCTTTCTTGGGAGACTTGAAGTTATTGTCATACCGATCTTTCACCTGTTTGCTTAGAGTTACCCCAAGATAGTTTATATTATTTGTGGCTATCATGAAGATAGTTGTTTCCCTAATTTCTTCCTCAGCCTGTTTATCATATGTATAAAGGAAGGCTACTGATTTATTTGAGTTAATTTTATATCAGGCCACTTTGCTGAAGTTGTTTATCAGCTGGAGAAGTTCCTTGTTAAAGTTTTTTGTGTTGCTTATGTATACTATATCATCTGCAAATAGTGATACCTTTATTTCTTTGCCAATTTGTATTCCTTTGATCTCTTTTTCTTGTCTTTTTGTTCTAGCTAGTACCTCGAGTACTATATTGAATAGATACAGGGAGAGTGGGCATCCTTAGCTTGTCCACAATTTTAGTGGGATCACTTCAGGTATCTTTCCATTTAATTTGATATTGGCTGTTGGTTTGCTGTATATTGCTTTTATTATGTTTAGGTATTGGCCTTGAATTCCTGCATTCCCCAATACATTTTACATGAAGGAGTATTGTATTTTGCCAAATGCCTTTTCTGCATCTAAGGAGATAATCATGATTTTAATTTCTTTCTTAGCCAGTTTATCATTTGTATAAATGAAAGCTACTGATTTGAGTTAATCAAAACAGGAATCTCGAATGGCTAAGAAGCACCTAAAGAAATGTTCAAAGTCCTTAGTGATCAGAGAAATGCAAATCAAAATGGCCCTGAGATTCCACTGTACACCAATCAGAATGACTAAGATCAAAACCTAAGGTGACAACTCATGTTGGAGAAGATGTGGAGAAAGAGCAACACTCCTCCATAGCTGGTGGGATTGCAAACTACTACAACCACTCTGGAAATCAATCTGGAGGTTCCTCAGAAAATTGGATATTTCCTGATCTTCCTGAAGACCCAGCAATACCACTCTTGGCAATATACCCAAAAGATGTCCCACCATGCCACAGGGGCACATGTTCCACTATGTTCATAGCAGTCTTGTTTGTGCTAACCAGAAGCTAGAAACAACCTAGATGTCCCACAACAGAAGAATGGATACAAAAAATGTGGTTCATTCATAATGGAACACTACTCTGCTCTTAGGTACAAGGACATCCTGAGTTTTGCAGGCAAATGGATGGAACTGGAAAATGTCATCCTGAGTTAGGTAACTTAGACCCAAAAGGATATACATGATATATACTCACTAATAGGTGGATATTAGCCAAAAAAAAAAAAAAAAAAAAAAAAAAAACCAGTACAGAATACCCAAGATACAGTCCACAGAACTCAAAAATCTCAACAAGCTCAAGGGCCCAAGTGAGAACACCTCAATCCCATTTGGGTGGGAGAAGAAAGCAATCACAAATGAGGAAGGAAGGAGGGGACCTGGGAGGGAAAATGGACTGGGGAGCAAGAGGGGAACATGATGTGGTATTAGGTGGGAGAAAAGGGCTGGAGCCCTGAGGGCCAGCAGAAAGAATGGAAAGAGGGAGGTAGGAAGTTGTGGGGACCCTCTAGAATGTACCAGATATCTGGGAGATGAGAGACTCTCAAGAATCAAAAAGAGGGAAAAGAAGGTCCAGCGACAGGCCCAAAGTGGGATCCAGCTCAAGGCGAGGTCCCAAGTCCTGACATATTACTGAGGCTATGGAGTGTTCACAAAAAGGGATCTATTATGACTGTCCTCCGAAAGACCCAACAAGAAGCTGAAAGAGTCAGATGCAGATATTTGCACCTAACCAATGGACAGAAGCAGCTGACCCCTGTGATTGAATTAGGGAAAAGGTGAAGAAGATGAGGAGAAGGGCAGTCCTGTAGGAAAACCAGCAGTCTCAATTAACCTGGACTCCGAGATCTCAGACACTGGCACACCAACCAGGCAGCATACACCAGCTGATATGAGGCCCCCAACACACATATACAGCAGAGGACTGCTGGGTCTGGGTTTTGTCAGAGAAGATGCACCTAACCCTCAAGAGACTGAAGGCCCCAAGGAGTTTAGAGGTCTGGTGGGGTGGGGGTGAGGGGTAGGGACATCCTCATGGAGACAGGCAGCGGGGAGGAGGTATGGGGAACAGTTGGAGGATGGACTGGGAGAGGAATAAAAACCTGGAGTTTAAAATAAAAATAAATAAATAAATAAATAAATACATGATTAAAAATCTTTGGTATGATTCACAACAAATATATACCAATTAAAACAATTTGAATGATAGAGTCCTTTGAAAATATGCCCAGGACTGTTACTGCTAGATCATGTGTTATATCTAGCTTTAGCATTGTAAAGCATTGGTAGGCAAACATGGTGCTATATGGCTTTAATAATAGCACTTAAGAAGCTGATGAAGAAGGAACTAGATGTTCAACAACTGATCAATGGATAATAAAAATATGGTACATATATACAATGGAATAGTGTTCAACTGTATATAAAAAAGAAATTATGACATTTACGGGTTAATGTTGAAAACCAGAAATGATAACTCTAGGTGAGATGACCCAGACACAGAAGACAAATGCCAAATGTTCCCTCTCATAAGTTGGTTATGTAGCTGCTAGTTTCATGTGCTTAGATATAGTTGCTTAAATTGGAGTTCCCACACAAGCAATTTGGGTAATTTGGGGGATGGTTCAAGGGAAGAGAGAGAGAGAAAACATAAATGCTATAGGTGGGAAAGCAAATGATGGAATAGGAAAACATCAAGTAAAGTTGGATAGGAGGGAAGAATAGAGGAGGAAATTTGAGATGGGATAACTAACATTAAAGAACTTTGAAACAGTCACATAGAAACATATTACTTCAGGGCCTTCAATTCTTTTCCTAACTCCTCCATAGGGGTCCCCATCCTTTGTCATGTTTGGCTGTGGGTATCTGCATCTGTCTCAGTCAGCTGTTGGATAGATCCTCTCAGAGGACAGTTATGCCAGGCTCCTGTCTGCAAGCATAACAGACTATCATTAATAACCTCAGAGATTGGTGTTTGCCCATAAGATGGGTTTCAAGCTGGGCACATTATTGGTTGGCCATTCTTTCAGACTTCACTCTATCTTTGTCCCTGCATTTCTTCTAGACAGGACAAATTTGGAGTCAAAAGTATTGTAGTTGGGTTGATGTCCCCATTCCTTCACTGTCTGGCTACTGGAAGTAATCTCTTCAGGTTCTATATTCCAACTGTTGAACATGCATGACATACACTCACTGATAAGTGAATATTAGCCAAAAAAGTACAGACTACCCATGATATACTCCGTAGACACAGAGAGGTTAAACAAAAAGAAAGGCCCAAGTGAGGATGTTTGAATCTGACCTAGAAGGGGGAAAATAGGGAAGACAGAGTAAGGGTGGACCTAGTTGGGCCAGGGGAGGGGGGGATGGCAATATGGGGAAGGATCAGATAGGGAGAGAGACAGGAGAGAGGCCTAGAGGGTCAGGAGGATGAGTGGAAATATGTAGCAGCCAGGAGGTTGGGGTAGAAGGAATTTCTAGGAATTTTCAGAGACCTGGATTGAGGAGAGTCCCCAGTAGTCAATGAGGGTGACTTTAAACATAGCATATTAAAATAGTAGCAAATTAAGAATGTCAAATTGAATCACAGGCCTCAGGGCCTATTGGCTTGCAATGCAGACAAGATGAGCAGAAGGTAATGATGAATAGATACACAACTATCTCCAGTGGATTTTGAGTGGCTAAAATACATTGATAATAAAAAAGAAAACATGTTAATAAATGAAAGCTGTTAACAAAACTGGCTAGGTTTCAGGCATCTTTGTTTTATGGAAGAGCCAGGAATGTGGTGACATACCATTGCTTCTGGAGTTGCTGAAGTATCCGCAAGCGCTTCAAGCCAACATTAGGTATTAGAGCAGGCGTCAAAAACACAAGACATATTTCAAGCCCTGTTGGATGATAAGAGTGAAGTGAAAATAAAATCTGACTTAATCTTGAATTTTCTCAGCTCTTCATTTGAAATGCTAGACATTTGATTTCTCTTGACCAAGGGTGTGATTGTTCTGAAAGCCCAGGACAGAGAGGAAAAACATGGTCTTGCATGGCAAGCTTTCCTGTTCTCCACCGCTCTGCCTTGATGTGTTTTCCTATGACTTGCCCTTGATCAGTCCTCTTTTGACCCTTATCTGTCACTTGTTTTATAACTTACTAGTGTTTTCTAAAATGCTACAATGTAGAGAGAAGTAAGCCCTGAATACCATTTCTCTTGGTTAAAAACTTTCCCAGAAAGAGAAAAAAGACTGCAATGATCAAAATAAGTAGAAATCAATACAAAGAAGGCATTGAAATTCTGGGCTGTTTGCCACTTGTCACCTGCACAGGGCAGTCAGAGGTAGCAAACAGGAAGTAAGATTAGTTGGTAAATAAAACAATAAAGTTTGCGAGGTCATGGGTCCTTCTTTGAGTTGAGAAGTCCCTGATGTCACAATCTGGCTTGTTTCACTGTTTTTCTCTGTTGGATATGGTATTAACTGTATGATGCCTTGCTAGAACTAGTATAGTTTACTGATTGGTTTATGGCTGCTCCTACTATAGATGGTATCCTATTGTGAATATATATACATACATATACATATATGTGTGTATATATATACATATATATACACACACACACATATATATACCACCCTTTGGTAAGCATGTTGCTTCTAGAATCTGCAAAAGCTCACAGAAACTTGAATGTTCTCCTTAAGTGTGTTGTAATCTGACCACCGTACTAAGGAGAGGTTGGCACTGGCCCAAAGGTCCCAGGCAATCAACTGCCACTAGATTCCCAATACCAGGAAACAACCCTACACCCATGTATATGTATGTATGTATATATATGTATTTGTTCTCTGGTGTTCTCCTTTCTCTGTTTCTCTGATGCTTAAGGTTTTCTTGTTTGTTTGTTTGTTTTACTTCAGTAATCTGTTTTCTGTGGTTTTCATTCTTTTGACTGGTGAGGTATGAGTATCTAGTTCATAAGTATAAAGTCTACCTTACTTAAGAATATAAATTGATGAAGGAAAATTTCATTAGTTATAAGGGAATTTAAAATAAACATTGATTTAGTTCATTATTATTTTCATTGATGAGGGAATTTTTCTGATTTGGAACAACTCAGTTGATTCTTCGTGGATTCTTCTACGCATTCTTGGTCAGGTCTCAGGTGAGATCATGGATAAAATAGCAATTGGATAATCTAAAATGGCCCTCCCTAGTACATCTATATATCAGGAGTTTGGAAACTGAGACAGGAGATGAAGGGATGAATGACGCTCACCAACCACAGGCAAGTCAAACCTGCCTTACATGCAAGTTAATGTATTTAAGAACAACAAGATAGAGTACAACTCCATATTTTAAAGTTACTCCCTCAATTTTGAAGATGCAAATCTGCTATTTACTTGTTGAAAGAAGCATATCAGAAGACAATCAAAAATTCAAAGATTCAAAAATTTCATGATACCTCTTTGTGATAAGAACACCAGAATCCCCAATGCAAAAGGTCATATATTCAGAGATGTAGAGAGTTTTTGCCAAATTTTGCAACACACTGAATTGAATGTTAGTTATTGTTTTATTCTGTTATTTATAAAAGTATCTGAGCACTTAGAAATTCAACTCCCATTTGTTCCTTCTTCGTTAGTTTTTTGTTCCTACAGGGAACATCCTGCAATTCTGTGTGAACATGTAAGAAAGACCTCTTGCAGGTGTGTTCTTTCAACATTTTCCACTCTTCACCATATCCTGAAGTCTTACCAAACCTAAAATTCTGCTGTGCTTTCTAAAAATGCAGTCTGCTGTCAAGTGGCAGCTAAGAAAGTTGGAGGAGGGTCTCAAAATTCTGCTTATAATTTACTCTTTAGAGAAGGATTTCCTTTTCCCTCCTCTTTTCTCAAGATGAGGATTCTATTTGTGTAACCTTATTGTCTAGTCTCAATAAATATGCTTTCATAACTTTGTTATTTTACTTACTGATCTGTGGTCTATTAAGATTGGAATACATCTTCCCTATGTCTGGTATTGTTTCACTGGACAGTAGAGTCTCAGAATATTGTGTGAGAGACAAGGAAACAACAGTTATGCACAAAGTCCAAGTTCCTGAGAGGCAGTGTTGCAGAAATCACTATTATAGATCTTACGGTATGTGTGGAAATCCTAAATATCCAGGTCATGTTTGTATGGCTAGATATCCTTGACTTCAGATAACCCATTCTTTATTGTTCCAAATGTGTTTCATCACTGAGGAAAACCATTCTCCTTCCCCTCTCGGTGAGAATAAATGCTCTGTCGAAAGTGGGCCATTCCCTGCTATAAATTGATAGGATAGGGTCAAACATTTTTGAGATCTTGAAAGTAAGTTTTGTGTAGAAGTGCATAAATGCTGTTAGTCGTGTATCTGGAGAATTGGATGTAGCCAGAATGTACCAGGGGACAGACTGCTATGTGAGGACGATTTATGATCTGTCAGGTGTAGACTCTTATAGTGCTGTACTAAGAGACAAAGAACTTTTAGGAGCTGCTAAAAGCAACACAAAATATGCTTTCAAGCTTAATGAGGAGAGACGATAGAATCAAGTTGGCATGTAAGACTGGCTCCATGTGTTTTAGAAAAACTGAAATTCAGTGTTATAGATTTTGATTTTGCTAAATTTGTTTTGGGCAAAATGGATATTTATGTCCCAACACAATAAGCAACAATTCCAATGTCTAGCAATCTAATAAGTGTCTTATTTGAAGATGATGTTCCAAGCTTTTTCTTTATAAGGTGATCATGAGTTTCTTTTTCCAATTATTATTAAGGCAAAGTTAAAATAAATAAATAAATAAGTAAGCAAACAAATACTTGATTGTCTTGGATGAATAAACTATCCACACACTAGCTAAAAATCATTTTTATTTAGTTAATTAGAAAAGGGTTCTACTGGAATGGCACAAAGTGAAGTAAAGAGTACTTATTGGCTATATTGATAAATACAGTTTTAGGCAGTTTGTTGCTTAACCACTGACCATCAAAGACTATCAGAAATACATTTTATAATAGTCAATGCTACCAATGGACGGGTAGTCTTAGCAGTCCTAAAACTGTGTTTTCTCTACTTTAAAGATGAGGTCACACAGTGCATTGGAAATCATTGAGAATTTAAGTATTTTAAACAAATGCCAAATATCAGGAATAAACTCTTTCCATAGTCTATTTATAATTTTGGTATTTTAAGGGTGTAATGTACCTTATAAACTGATTTATTATTTGAGAATTTCCTACAATAATCTTTAGTCATGTTTTTCCCTTTCTCCAACCCCAGCACTTACAATATTCTTCCCCACTTTTCTTGCCACCCACCTATATATTCTTTCTCTCCTTTTAAACAAGACAAAATAAAAACAAATAAACACCACAAGGCCTGATTTGTGTTGGCCAACTACTTTTGAGTGTGGAACCTGCCCTGGATCATGGGTGATACACTTAGTGTTACTCCCTTTTGGAAAAAAACTGATATTTTTGTTCTTCTCCGGCAAATATCAATTGCATCTTGTTTGCTAGAAGCGCAACTTCATGCCCTTTGATACTTTAATTATATTTCACAAAAACCTTTATATCTAGTTATTCTAATCAGGTTTCTCAGGTTATTTTTCTATGAAAATGACTGCTTTAGTAGATTTATCCTCAAAATCTACACAATACCATACATTTGACCTATAATTCTGTATGGATGAGATAAACTGGCTGATTCATTTAGCCATCAATGAAATGGGAATATCATTATTATTGTTCCTAGACCATATATATGCATAAATGCATATATATGTATTTGTATATATATATATATATATATATATATATATATATATATACTTTTCCTATACAAACTATGAAGTTGAATCAATTCACACAAACATATAAATGTATGTTTTTCCTAAAGTAATATGTATTATACTTTGAAGTTGTTTAAAACTGTATAGACTAGGGCCTGGTATTGAACAGTTGATCAATGAATGTTTAATCTAAGATTTTAATAGTCCCTTTGAATGTTAATATTTTGGAACTATCTTCTGATGACTATGGAAATCAAATGGAAATGTCTCTTCTCCTAAAAACAATATGCTGTAAACTTCATCCTACAATAATTAGCTGTGTAGTGTGTGTATATGGTGTGTGTGTGTGTGTGTGTGTGTGTGTGTGTGTCTGCATCTCTATATATGTAGATCTGTAAATTGATAAGTGTATGTGAGCACAAAAATGTATGTATTTCATATTACTGTTGGTAATGTTCATATGCAAGTTATATGAGGATCAAGGCATGTTGCTCATTGGTTTCAGAGGATATATTTTTCTGTAGCTTGATAAGTCAAAATGAACACTGAACATAGAAGAACATCGGTGATGAGAAGGCAACTTAGAGTATATACTGTATAGATACAAGGTCATTCTTAGAAACTATACCACCTGAGTTTGAGTACTTATCTTCAAGAATTATTTCTATCATCTTGGCCAATTACATTTGTGCTTTCTATTTTTTAAGTTACTGTAATGCACCTTCCAGTGTTGTTTTAAATTAGATCAACATAAACACAGATGGGGAAAACAATAGAAGGGGAAAATAAGGAGGGAGGGAAAGGGACTTAGACCATTTGCTATATCATAGATTTCATGGTATAGAAAATGCATTTATATGCACCCATTAACAAACTTGAGATATAAGTGCAAGTGGCAAACTAGAGGTTTCCATACCTTCTGGTGTTTGGAGTAGGCAAATTTCTAGGCAAATATCGTTTTAATGTGGACTTCTGCTTACCTGACAAAGCACTAGAACATCCCATGGAGAGTCCCTAGTCAAAGTCATATACTTTGAAACGTGCATTTGTTCTCAAGGAAGAATGAGAACTTGAAGAGAAGACAAAACACTGTTTCAAAGCACTTCTCTGCTGAAACAATATACATGATGACTTTGCCAGCCTTGCCAAAAGTGTGGTGCAGTAGCAGAATTAGCCCTTTCGTCGCTGTCTAATTTCTAACGGGTTATAACTGATCATATTTCAAGTATGTCAGGTCTTAAAGAGGAAGGAAGAAAACTCACTCTACGTCCATCTATGAAATACTGCTAGAATTTTGATTTGTGTGTCATTATGTTCATAAAATTTGGTTTTATATCCAAGTACCTCTGCTTTTAAACTTTGCTAAGAACCTAATTTACACTGATGTGTGCTAATGGATGCAGTAGCCTTCAGCTTTGAGGGATGAAAGGTTGTCCCTCATTTGTTTACATTAGAAATATTTATTTACATACACACTCTTTTTTTTTTTTTCCTAGAAACGACATTTACATATTGAGGATCAATGTAAGAAAATGTCTGGGACTCTTTTGGTCTCTTTCACCAACACAAGATTTAGATAATATTTTTAAATTTTGTAATTAGATAAGATAGTAAATTTTCCAATTCCTTTCGTGGTACTGGATCTATTGTTTATACCAATGTATAGTTATTATTTGAATTGATTGAAGCTGTAGAATTCATAAATGAGAGTATGCTAGTGATCTGCCTGCTCTTACTTCTATCCTTGTCAGTTTATGTAAAACTGAATCTGTCCCTATCGGTTTGGGCCTGCCCCATTTTTGTTTCTTAGAGCTATACCTGGGCCCAATCACTAAGACACCCCTTGATTCCACACATAATCAAGAGGAAAATTTAAAACCGCAGGAAAAAAGCTTTTCACAGAAAAGGAATTGCATCCTCCATTTTTACATGCGAGAATCAGCCTTCAATTTTCTCCATGGGGATCTGTTTTATGTGTTATTTTGGTTTGCTTCTAACCCTGTTTTCTACTGCAAAAAAAGGCAATTTCTATTACTGGACCCTTGATTCGATGTGCAGTTAAATGCTACATCACAGCTGAGTTTTGATATTTCACAGTGGATGGGAAAAGTATTAACAAAGTTTGTGGTTCCCTCCACATATAATAACCACTAATTCATGGGAGTTAGGGGTTTCTCAGGTCTGACTCTGTATTTCTAAAACATTTGATTTCCTATCTTTTTCATCAGGATTTCACCCAAATATAGTAGTATTTTGAAGTCTCTGGTTTGCTTATTTGACAGAATGTCAGTCTCTTTGTGGTTTTGCTTAAATGGTTGAAATTTCTAACCCCTTTGTTGATAAAGGGCTCAAATATGCAAGGGCAGATGTCAAACCATGGTTTATTTTTTCTTATAAGGATTTATATGTCACCATGCAGCTCTGTAGAAACTCCAACAATATGTTCTGAGTTAGAGCATTCCTTCTAAAATCACCATCTAAAGATTCAGTGAAGCCCAATTGAAGCATTGAAGTCTGATACAGAGATGGTGGCCAGAAGGGTACCTCTTTAAAAAGCTATTAGTTTCTTTCTTTCCCAGAGTTTTGAATATTCTGAATGGTCATGTGCTGGGTGTGATGGAGATCAGCAGAGGATACTACCAATAGAGACTCAGGGGCATTATGAATACAAATCCTTATAAAATACATAGGTATGGAAGTGTGGCTGTTATTCTAAAAATACAGAATCTATTATTTTGTGTGTACGTGTTTGTTTGTGCAGATGTGTGTACTAAGGCCTGTGGAAACTAGAGGACAACCTGAGGTATCAGTCCTCACTTTCTGTCTTGTTTGAGGCGGGGTTTCTTGTTTACCACTGTGCAAATCAGGCCAGCTGGCTTGCATGCTTCCTGGTATTATTGATCTCCCATCTCACTGTAAGCATTCTGGGATTATAGGTGCATACTACTAAGCCAACTATTGCTCATGTTCTAGAGATATGAACTCCAGTTTTCACAATATAACAGCAAACACTTCATAAACTGCACCATCTCCCAGGCCATGGGGAATCATTTTATTGTTCCTATGTATTTTTGTCATTTATTCTGTAGGCATCTCTTTTGCCCCTAAATGACATAAATATTCAAAGGAAACTTGCAACATAGCAGATCAGGATCATAAACCCAATTACTGTGTTACATAAACACATTTATTTAACTTTAAAAGAAACTTGAGTTTGCCCATGGGTTAAAAAAAAAA
>JADRCD010175881.1:0-11852 GCA_019843815.1 Montemys delectorum | reverse complement strand
TTAAGGGAGGGAGATAGTTAAATATAGGCAAGGACAAGGCAGAGAAGGGGAACATTAGATGCTGGAAGGTTCAAGGGTACAGGGTTGGGGGATGGAAAAATAAGGAGGAATTCTTAACAAAACCAAAGAGCCGTGAAAAAGTCAAATATAAACCCATGACCTCGCAACCCAGGTGGGATGCAGTTAGAAGGGCAAGAGAGGAAAGGTGACAAGGAATGACACTGGAAGAATCCTTGGGGCTGAAGACTTAAGCGACAGTAAAGGTATGAGGATAAGTGAGCATGGGAATAGTGCAGGCTAACGAAACCAAGGACGCAGTAGGATGCCTCGGGCAATGTACCAGTGTGCAAACTAGTTTATAATAGGTACTAGATGGAGTCTCCTTGACAATACTGCTTCCAGAAGACACGCTTGTCTGCCTGCCTGCCTGCCTGCCTGCCTGCCTGCCTGCCTGCCTGTCTGTCTGTCTAGTTTTGGTGAATCTCCTAGAACCATGGGTGGGACACTACCTTCTGAGTTATTTCCCACTGCTGCGGGGGAAACATACCATAGCTAAATAGAGAAACCCGACTGCTGTCTTCACCACACTTTGGTATTGATTTCCCAGTGACCTGCCACCAAACTGACCAGGAAAGTCCCTACTAACTGGCTTTCATTGTGCTAGAAGGTGTGATAGCGCCCGGGGGTGGCAGAGAGTCATCAGTGATCTTATCTGGTCCTGGTCCTTGCGGGATGCTCCTCGTCACATTATCTCAACAGGGGCTGTAGGGCCATGATGGCCGTGTGGGTAACTGAGCATATTCAGGTTGGGTGTGAGACCCGTGCCACAGGAAGGACTTAATGCCTGAGACTGCAGAGCTCGTACGAAGCTTATGACTGTGGAAGTCATAGGCAAGACTGGGGGCCCAGCATCCGGGAAGTCATGGCACAAACTCGTCGGGCTGGCATCTGTGGTCTCTGAGAGTCTGCGGCCTGGGTTCAGGCCCTTCTGATGTTCACAGTCTCCAGTATTGGGCTTAGCGTTTGATTATTACATACTGAGAGGGACTTCCTTTCTGATCCAGTCTATTTGGTGGGCTGCATGCTTCTTGTACTCCACAGGCATCAGGCTAGGAAAATTTCCTGCTATGATTTTGTTGAAAATATTGTGTGTACCTTTGACCTGTGTTTTTTCTCTTTGCTCTATTCTATTACTCTTAGATTGGTCTTTTCACCATCTCCTGGATTTCCTGGATGTTTTGTGCCAGGAGTTTTGTTTGTTTGTTTGTTTGTTTGTTTTTATTTAACATGTTCTTTGACTGTGGTATTCATTTCTTCTATCCTGTCTTTAGTGAATGAAATTCTCTCTTTGATCTCTTGTGTTCTGTTGGCGAGGGTTTCTTAAATCCACGATTCTCCAGAGAAGGACCGGTTCCACCGTCTCGAGCTGAATTTGGAGCAAGCTTTAATTAAATACTGGTTGAGATGATGGTTTCTGGCCAGGTCTATTTAGGTTTTCCTAGGACATGCCCATGGTCACATTTTGAAGAAGCATAAAAAGGCAAAAAAGCACAGATCCCTTCAGGTCCAGTAAAGAGCAAACATCCATACTGATGTATTTCCTGCCTATGTTCCTCCTGCCTACATCTAATCAAGTACATCCGGTGCAGTTGGGTCAAAGAAACTTGGGGAGTGAAAATGTAAACAATAGCCTCCAGTTTTTAACCCAGCTTCTTACAGCTTGCCTCTGAGGCTCCAGTTCAAGTGCCTACATTTTTAATTTCCAGATTTCTCTCAGTTTGTATTTTCTTTATTGACTCTATTTCCACACTCAGGTCTCAAACTATTTTATATACGTCCTTCCATTCTCTGTGCTTCATAGACTTCTTGAAGGGACTCATTCATCTCCTCTTTTAAGACCTCTGTCATATTCATAAAGGCTATCTTAATGTCTTTTTCTTGTGCATCAATTATGTTGGGTTACGCAGGTATTCCTGAGTGCTAGGAGTGCTGGGCTCTGTGGGAACATTATCCTGGCTGTTATTGTGGTTTTACACTTGTGTCTAGGCATCTGGGGTTGCAAACCTTCTAATTCCAGATGCTAATGTCTAGTCTTGTCTTTGTCAGTTGGGTATTTGGTTCCATGGTTTTGATTGGCCCCTTAGGCCCATGGGGTAGTGTGGTGTCTGTCCTGTGATTCTTCTGGAATCCTGATGGGTGGAGGCACTGGGGGTTCAAGGTGAATGTGTTTCTGGATATTGGGAGCTGACAACCATCCCCATTGGGGATGGTTTGGAGGCAGAGGAAGTCCCAGGAGGGAGGAACACAGGAGGATCCACCAGGATTTGCTCAGACACCCGAAATGGGGCACACAGTGAGGGGAGACTGCAGCAGATGTTCTGGCACTGAGGCTGGGGCACTGAACTTGGAGGGATGGAGAGAGAGGTGAAGATTTGTAGTTCACTTACTTGGTTCCCTGTTTAGAGTGTCCTATGGGTTCCCAGGGAGCACCTCGTGGCTGCTGGGATTAAGCAGTGAGTGGAGGGTGAGAGGTTAGGAGGAGATCTGTGTGGTCCACTGGAGGGAGGGTCAGGGGAGCAGAGGCTTCGGGAGGTGCTCTACTGCAGAGCTGGAGATGAGACTGGGGGGTTGGAGAGGAGCAGAGGGAGAGATGAGGCTCTCCAGCCAGCCTACCTGCTTCCCTGGCCTGAGTGCTTTTATTTTTGTTTATGGCCAGAGGTTTGGACTGTGCGATCAGACAACACTCTTTTGCCATTGGTAGTGGTTAGTGCAGAGACTCATAACCAATTCAAGTGGAATAAGTTACTATGAGTGCTCATCTGCAGACAGGTCATTTGTATTCACCTACTACTACTGAAATCTCAGGGAATATCAAAGAAGAATAGACAGGAAAAAATATGTGAGTCTGAATACAGAGAAAAGTATTGTGGAATGTTCCATTAGACAGAGCATCACCTAGGAGCAGCGTGCCCTGCACTCGACGTGTGCAAGATGAAGCTGGAGATCCAACAATTCCAGCAATGAGGAAGGGCCTCTCCGGGCTGCATCACTCACTGAGGAGCAATTTAATTGTCAGCTGATCGTTGTACAAGGAGGGGCTAATTTATCTCTGGTGTTGTGGCTGCTGACATGTTGCTCATGTCCCAGTAGATGGCTTCACAAACATTCACACAACTGTCAGCACAAAATGGACTCAGTGAGCTGTTAATGATTCTTTTTAAAAAGGACAGTCAGTCCACAGGAATGCAGGCTGAGGAATACCAGGGCATGTGAGAGGTTGGCAGTGGGAGGGAGACAAGAGGTACTTTTTAAAATCATAAGTCATTGCATATATGTATGGATGTTTCAAAGGATAAATAAAATATTTTCAAAAGAGTAGTGTTGATGTATTTAATGTTAAAGAAAATGTTAAATTTAACCTTTTGGGGATCAATGGAACTTTATTAAGATAGCACAAAGCATGTAATTTAATTTGAAATATTTACTTAAACCAATGAACAATGTTTGCTACAATTGTGTTGTTTCTACTCTTGTTATGTGGTCTGCTTTGGTCTTTTAAGAAAATTCTACGTATTTCATTAATATTCATTAAATTAAGTATAGTTAGCATGCAGATAAAATCCATTACCTGTTATAATGTTAAGAATGTTTAAATTTGTAATGAGAATATATTGTTTTCATTTTCCCAAGCAATATTTTCAATGAAATATAAATTTTAGCTGAACTATTTAGTCATAAAAATACTCCTAATTGTCTTTTTAATGTGTCATTTGCCACATATGACATGTCAGAATGCTTCATATATACCAACATATATACCAACATGTGAAAGGTAAATTGTATTGCTTTCTCTGTGGTAGCTTACTGTTTACTGATCTATAACATACACACACACACACACACACACACACACACACACACACACGTATATGTGCCAGCTCTCTGCCAGAGGAGAGAAGCCAGGCTCGGGTTTGTCCTCAAGGCCCAAACCAGGGCCAATATGGGGCCCAACATAAACATACACATATAATATGTATATATAAATATATGCATACGTATATATTTACATACAGATACACGTATACATATATACAACATGCATATATTACATGCATACATATATACATATACACATACATACATATACATGTACACTACACAAACATATATACACATATACATATATACACATATATCCATGTGCATATGTAATATAAAACATAAAAATATATTTACATATATATGTTGGAGTCCAGCTCAGGGTGGGGTCAGGGCCTGAAGCAGGTGGATGCAAGTGTGGAGAGGAAAGAGTCAAACATGGGACGTTTCATTTCATGAGATGGGACAGAGAGGAAGCACGTCTCGGCATGGCGTGACCCACCCTGACAACCTGCATCTCTCATAGGCTTTATTTATTCACAAAATAATTTCCTCTAGAACCGGAATCACAGAGAAACCCTGTCTTGAAAAAAAAAACCCAAACAAACAAACAAACGAAAAAACAAAAACAAAAACCCCTTGAATCACTGATTACCTAATTTCTAAGGATGCAATCTTCCTTGATTATGTAAACACGTAAAAGAAGCTAAGAGAGCAAATAGCAAATTTTACAAAAACTATGAATTAATGTCATGATAAAATCAGTTTCTTTTAGCTCAGTGTCTTTTTCCTTAAAGTCAGTGTTGTAAAGCCTTGCAGTTACGGAAATGTCAGGCCGGGTGTCTTTATTTAAGTTTGACTACGTTAATAAATCAGAAGTCATTTCCTACTGCCTGTTATGTCAAGCTTACCCTGTATTGTTTTATTTTCCTGAGTAGGTTAATTAAAAAAAGATTAAAATCTTTCTACAGAAATTCAGTCTCTTAGTCCTTTGTTTAATTCTCCTCTCCCCTCTACTTTTCCTTAATATTTGATATAAGACCACCATCCTTTCCTTTGACTTTTAAAGTATCGCATGGCCCCTTCGGAAGCACACAAGTGTAGCTTGAACAGGGGCGTTCATCTTTCTTCTTCTATCAGAAAAAGTCCTCATCTGACAAGCGTGCTCAGGAAGTCACGCAGTTCACCGAGCCAAAATGTTTCTCTGTGTCTCTGTCATAGACTCTTGTTTCAGTATGGTCCCTATCTTCATTACAATCCTGGAAAGGGTAGAAGAACGTCAGGGTTTCTAAGACTGTTGGCTTTGACTTCAGGATACCAAGGTGTGTCATTAATTGTATAGTCGATGTCTTTTTCGTCCATACTGGTTCCGTGTTTCTGAGGCTGGACATCCATAGAAAGAGCGACATGGAAACCTAATGGTTCTGTTATGGTTTATCAGCTTCTGGAATTTTCCTAAGTTTTTCTTCTTTAATGTGTTTTTCCCCTCAAATCCTGTGTCTCACTTTTATTAATTCTATTTAACTAATAGGTTCTATGGAAGACTCAATTTCTTGCATAGCTGATCCCCCCAGGGAGCTACTGTTAGTTTTATTCTTATTAACACCAGCTTTTATAAACATTATGACATTATCGCTGCACTTGCCTTCAGTGAGGGGCCCTCAACAGCAAAGAATTCATACATTAAGCATGTCAGGCAAACATTGTGTAGCAAATTTCCACCAAGGGCAGTGACAGTTGGTCCAGGTCATCTGAGCACTGGAAATTGTCAAACAGTGATTGCAGGATGAGTGGCATCACTGTACATGTACATACATATACGTATACATATGCTGTGTGTGTATATATATATATATATACATATATATATAGTAGTTAGATAATATATTGTGTATATATATATGCCTATATGTATATTACTCTTTTTTAGAGTTAATTATTTGTTTCTTCATTTTCTGTTAAATATTTTATTATTTAAATACACTTTATACATCAAACATGCTAACAATATTGAGTATTTTGAGAATCAAATAATATATAAAAAATTTGCTCAGCTTTTATATTCATATCCTTTCACACACTAAAAATATCACTAGTGAATATTTAATATTATCCATAACTGAGGATCCTATATCTAATGTTGAATATTAAATTGTTTTAAAACATACAAAATATTCTTTAGAAACCAAGCATAGTAAAAGAGCATAAAATATTAAAATTGAATCATTAAAAAACATATTCAGAAGCCCTTATTTGATACCACCAGACATAGTGAGAGAGTATTTAAAATGCATTATATATCTGTGTACATTGTCTAGCAATCAGTTTACTTAAAAAAAGATTATCAGTAGGATCTGATGATTTTTTTTGATTTCCTTGGTTTCTGTTGTTATGTCTCCCTTTTCGTTTCTGATTTTGTTAATTTTGTCTCTGTGCCCTCTGGTTAGTCTGGCTAAGAGTTTATCTATCTTGTTGATTTTCTCCAAGAACCAGCTCCTGGTTTGGTTGATTCTTGTATAGTTCTTTTTATTTGTACTTGATTGATTTCAGCCCTGAGTTTGATTCTTGGGAGTATTTGTTTCTTTTTGTTCTAGAGCTTTCAGATGTGCTATCAAGCTGCTAGGTTATGTTCTCTTCACTTTCTTTTTGGAGGCACTCAGAGCTATGAGTTTTCCTCTTACTACTCTTTTCATTGTGTCCCATAAGTTTTGGTATGATGTATCTTCATTTTCATTGAATTCTAAAAAGCCTTTAAATTTCTTTATTTCTTCCTTGACCAAGTTATCATTGAGTAGAGCGTTGTTCAGCTTCCATGTATATGTGGGCTGTCTGTTGTTTTTGTTGCTATTGAAGATTAGCCTTAGTCAGTGGTGATCTGATAGGAGGCATGGGATTGTTTCAGTCTTCTTGTATCTGTTGAGGCCTGTTTGTGACCGATTACATGGTCAGTTTGGGAGAAGGTACCATGAGGTGCTCAGAAGAAGCACCTTTAGGTGTTTTTGCTTTAGGATGAAATGTTCTGTAAATATCTGTTAAATACAATTGGTTTATAACTTCTGTTAGTTTTACTATGTCTCTGTTTAGTTTGTGTTTTCCTGATCTGTCCATTGATGAGAGTAGGGTGTTGAAGTCTCCCACTACTATTGTGTGGGGTACGATGTGTGCTTTGAGCTTTAGTAAAGTTTCTTTTATGAATGTAAGCGCCCTTGCATTTGGAGCATAGATGTTCAGAATTGAGAGTTTATCTTGGTAGATTTTTCCTTTGATCAGTATGAAGTGTCCTTCCTTATCTTTTTTGATAACTTTTGATTGAAAGTTGATTTTATTCGATATTGTTTGGAAAATTGTTTTCCAACCTTTTACTCTGAGGTGGTGTCTGTCTTTGTCACTGAGGTTCATTTCCTGTATACAGCAAAATGCTAGCTCCTGTTTAAGTACCCAGTCTGTTAAGTATTAGCCTATGTCTTTTTTGGGGGAATTGAGTCCATTGATGTTATGAGATATTAAGGAAAAGTGATTGTTACTTCCTGTTATTTTTGTTGTTAGAGGTGTAATTATGTTTGTATGGCTATTTTCTTTTGGGTTTGTTGAAAGCTTATTTTCTTGCTTTTTCTAGCGTGTAGTTTCCCTCCTTGTGTTGGTGTTTTCCATCTATTATCCTTTGTAGGGCTGGATTTATGGAAAGATACTGTGTAAATTTGGCTTTGTCATGAAATATCTTGGTTTCTCCATCTATGGTAATTAGAATTTTGCTGGGTACAGTAACCTGGGCTGTCATTTGTGTTCTCTTAGGGACTGTATCACATCTGCGAGGATCTTCTAGCTTTCATAGTCTCTGATGAGCAGTCTGGTGTAATTCTGATAGGTCTACCTTTATATGTTACTTGACCATTTGCTTTTAAAATTCTTTCTTTGTTTTGTGCATTTAGTGGTTTGATTATTATGTGATGGGAGGAATTTCTTTTCTGGTCCAATCTATTTGGAGTTCTGTAGGCTTCTTGTATGTTCATGAGTATCTCTTTCTTTAGGTTAGGGAAGTTTTCTTCTATAATTTTGTTGAAGATATTTACTGGTCCTTTAAGTTGGGAGTCTTCTCTATACCTATTATCCTTAGGTTTGGTCTTCTCATTGCATCCTGGATTTCCTGGATGCTTTGGATTAGGAGCTTTTTGTTTTTTGCATTTTCTTTGACTGTTGTGTCAATGTTTTCTATGGTATCTTCTGTCCCGGAAATTCTCTATTCTCCCACCATAGCAAGTCCTGGATACACCATCACACCAGAAAAGCAAGATTCAGATCTAAAAATCACTTCTCATGATGGTGATAGAGGACTTTAAGAAGGACATAAATAACTCCCTTAAAGAAATACAGGAGAACAAGGTAAATAGCTAGAAGCCCTTAAAGAAGAAACACAAAAATAAACCAGAAGCAAATGAGAATCAAAGAAACATAAACAATAAAAGACAAAATCAGAAAATACAATATGCAAACAAGATATATATGCACACACACAAAAAACCCAAAACCCTAAACAATGAAATATGAAACAAAAAAAATCTACAAAAATGCAATTGAGTTCATTTTCTGATGGTCATACATTCCTAGGCGTTGGGCCTACTGTTAAATATAGGTTATATACCCAGTGAGACTCCATTGGAGAGAACTAATTTTTTCTTACAGATGCATTATTGATTGAAGATAGTTTCTTGGTTGGACATGGGAGTGCATGGCCACTCCCTCTTTGGTGCTGAACATCTGTCTACTTTGACCCTGTGCAGTAACCTGTTTGCACTGCCATAGTTTCTGTGAGTTCATTCATGTTTCAGCAACAGGATAACTTTTAAGAAAAAAAATACATGAGAATATATATGAGAGGTAATTATTAAAAATGTGCACAAAGTTTGGCTCTTTGAAAGATAAATGGTGTTTATATAATTTCTAGTCTTGGGCTTCTTAACATTTTTCTATGGCTACTCTCTGCTTCCACTTCTCTTCATCTCTGCACTACTCAGTGAAAAGACACAAGTAGTGTCAGCCAATATATAAGAGGAGCCTGAGACTCATTGATCCTCTCAGAGTGGTGCAACGAACGGCTTATGCAGAAACCATCAAGCACTTTAAAAGCTCCATGTGTGCTCAGTCGATGGCAGACACATCTGGAAAGACAGATCACTTGTTCTTCGGTCCGTATTTCTGTGTACGTTCTCCAGATGACTTCCTTCCATAGGATACCACTCCTTGGCCCCTCTTCTTCGCTGTTCGGTGACTCCCTCCAGCTTTAAAATTCATCTCAGGAAGGTGTAGGTTCCTGAAAGCATGGGGTTCAAGGACTTGGGTACCAGCTCGTTCCCTGTCTTAAGCAAAGAAGGTGAATGGAAGGTCAGCAACCCCCACTCCAAGCGTAGACGTGTTACTACTTTCTTTGAATATGCTTTTGCATATTTCACTCCAGAAAGGACATCTAGGAGTTAGGAAAGGATGCACAGGAAAGGGAGTAGCTGCCCCGCGTCGCAGATACATTTCATCCAGTCCTTGCAGTCCTTGGTACTGAACATTCTCTAGCCCACCACTGTGATATCACTTTTGATGTTTACTATGGAGATGTCACTGGGGCTCAGGAAGTGTCAACAGAAACATGAATATTTGACAGTTCTTTCAATTAAAACCAAGAAGAAGCACATTTTACAGCCTAGTTTGATCCTTATTGTAACATCCAGTTCTAGACATTTTTCAATACCCTGTGTACTTTGTGTAAAACTTGTCACAAGGCTAATCCCTAGTCCCACTGAACCCCACGTTGTTCCCTTTTGAAATTGTTCTTCCTCGGTTAACACCAGGCTGGTCCTCTACCACTGGGCTCAATTTTAATGTCATTCTTATGTCCTTCCAGATAACTTGTCTTCCATTTAAGGACTATTTCCACCTAGCACGAGCCTTTCACTTACCAACCTCATAGACCCCTTTTGGCTTCAAGTGCTGTCAGAATGGCCATCTCCCTATATGACCTTGAGCTAAAATTGGTATGCTACCGGGTACTCTGACTAGTTTTCAAGATTCCTGGAACTCTCAAAATCTTTGGTGTCAGAGATTCTCTGCAGAAAACAGAAATACTCAGCTAACAATCACTCTAAAATACATGAAAAGAGACACGAAGGAAGTAAAAAGTACAATAAAAATTTCCAGAATCCTAGTGTCATGGGGAAACAAATGCTCAAGTAAAGGCAAAACTCCCTTTACTTGGGCAGGGAGTGGTTTGAAGAGAAAGCAAAACTGAGAATAAACAAATAAATTCATAATGTCCTCAAATGGATACTGAATGTGCTCATGGTACATGGTATACACTCACATGCCCTAAAACCCAAATAAAATAAGTCCTCCTCATGACTGCTTTCATATTGCTCATTTCAAGGGAGGGACACTAAGCACTCAGTTAAGTGATGTTTATTATTCTCCAACCTTTGATGGTAGTACAGGGCACCCATGTGTTGATTAACAGCAACTACCAGAAACGTTAACAAACTATTGAACTATAACTAGAAATCTCAGGAAAATCTAAGCCAGGGTTGACATATAAGGAAAATCGGCTTTTTCCATGGGATACTCTTAATGTAGTCAGAGGAGCAAGAGGATGCACAGGCCGATATCTATTATTATTATTATTATTATTATTATTATTATTATTATTATTATTGTTACAGTCCAGTCATTATCCCCTTCCTGTTCTGCCCTCCAACAATTCCTCATCCCATTCTTCCTCCCCCATGTCCAAGAGGTTGTTTCCACACGCCTCACCTCCCCAAACCCTGGCAGGCACCCCCATTCCCTGGGGCCTCAAGTCCCTCAAGGGTTAGTGTGTCTTCTCTCACTGAGGCCAGACCAGGCAGTCCTCTGCTGTATATGTGTCAGGGCCTCAGACCTTCTCCCTGGTTCATGGTTCATTGTCTGAAAGACCTTGAAGATCCAGGTCTGTTGAGACTGCTGGTCTTCCTGTGGGGTCACCCTCCTCCTCAACTTCTTCCAGCCTTTCCCTAATTCAACCACAGGGGTCCCCAACTTCAGACCATTGGATGAGTGTAATTATCTGCTTCTGTCTCAGTCAGCTACTTGTTGGGCCTCTCAGAGGGCAGCCACGGTAAGCTCCTTTTTGTAAGTACATCATAGTATCAGTAGAATTGAAGACCCAGAAATAAAACCATGCATTTATGGACACATGATCTTTGACAATGAAAACAAAAATATACAATGGAAAAAAGAAAGCATCTTCAATAAATGGTGCTGGTCTAACTGGCTGGCTGTACGTAGAAAAATGAAAATAGACCCATATTTGTAACCTTGCACAAAGCTCAAATCCAAGCAGATGAAGGACCTCAACATAAAACCAGGCACACTGAATCTAATAAAAGAGAAAGTGGGAAGGGGCTTTGAACTCATGGGCAAGGGGAATTTCCTAAACAGTGCTCATGCTCTAAGATCACAAATTGATAAATGGAACCTCATGAAACGGGAAGGCTTCCGTAAGGCAAAGGACATAGTCAATAGGACAAATTGGCAACCTACAGATTGAGAAAAAAAATCTTCACTAAGCTCACATCTAATAGAGGGCGAACATCCAAAATATATAAAGAACTCAAGAAGCTAACCTCCAAAAAACCAAACAGGCTGACATTCAAGTCATAAGCTGGCTCCTTGTTAAGGATGAGGTCATGGAAGTCGGTAAACTCTCTGGATGATGCTTGCTAAACTAGTAAGACACTAAATTGCAATGATTTAAACATTAAAAAATTGATGACACTAATATAATTAACAAATCATATGGAATCCAGTCCAGAGAACACTCAGTAGATACTAGCTTCCTTTCCCAGGCTCAAATTATTCATTAGCATTCTTTTTTTTTTTTTTTTTTTTTTTTTTTTTTTTTTTGCGGGAGGGTTTTTTTTTGTTGTCCTTGTTCTTCCTGTACCCAAAGAGGAAGT
>JADRCD010175874.1:0-20995 GCA_019843815.1 Montemys delectorum | reverse complement strand
CCCCCCCCCCCATATATCTGTTTGTTAGCATTTTTTCAACCTGTACATCAAATTCCAAATCAAATGCTTGGATAAGAAAGGATTTCTTTTCTTGCTACCTTAGCCTTGAAGTCCTGCAGCCGTACGTTGTTTGGAGAGGAATTGACACTAGAATGAAGAAAACAGCAAGAAGCTGCAGGCAGAAGCAAGCAGATGGATCATGTAGGCTTCACCAAAGGAGCAAGCAGGAATTATTTTTATCTCTGAGTTGTGCTCCTACTTGTATTTGACTATGTGTTCTACCCATCGCCAGTGCAGGATAACACTGTTTCCTCTAGCTAACACTGGCAGGCTTTCATTCTATGCCTGCAAAGATTTATCACTAAATGTTTCAATGGGGTTAGAAGCCTATGCTTCAGGGACCAACTTCACAGAATTTAACATAGAATTTATACGTGCTTATGTGATTAAAGTACTTCACAGTAAAGTTTGTTTTGTAAGACTACTTGAAAATGGGATATACTATTCTTCCAACTTTTGAGAAGTTTAAATTTGATTTCATTAAGTTTTAGCAAATAGAGCACAATGTATATCTTAGGGTTTCTATTGTGGAATAAGATACCATAACTAAAAGCAATTCAGAGAGTGAAAGGGTTAATATCATCTTACAGCTTGTAGTCCACCATCAAGAGAAGTGACAGCAGGAACTTAAGGCAGGAGCTGCTGCAGAGGCAATGTAAGAATGCTGCTTACTGGATTGCTCCTCATGGCTTGATTAGCCTACTTTCTTGAAGGAACCAGGACCACTGCCAAGGTATACCACTGCCCACAGTAAGCTGCGTCCACTCACTTCAACCACTAATTAAGAAAATGCAGCATAGACTTAAACACAGGCAAATCTTGTGAAGGCATTCTCTCAATTGTGAGTCCCTTTCCCCAAATGATAATAGTTTGTGTCAAGTTCATATAAAACTAGCCAGTGTAATAAATAACAACACAGGAAATCATGCAATTTATGTAAAGGGGTTAAAAGTCTAATAAATGAGATTAAAAACAGATCAGGAAATACTTTTTATTAAATTTTGCTTTCATAGTCTGTAGTTCCCATTAACAATTATAGAAATATATACATATAATATGAAAATGGTGGCATACATTATGTATGATAGCCTTTCTAGAAAATAAGTAAGTAATCTTAAAACTTTTTAAAATAAATATGACAGTGTATTGCTTGCTAATAAAGTCCTTGTATTTTATTATGGGACATAAATTTTAAATATTCAAAACTGCATTCTTGAATATTTGAATATTGCTAATCTTTCTATTATAATTACTACTGTAAGGAGTGTTTTTGAACATATATCCAAGATCACCTGTGGGAAAATTTTATTATGATTATTCCCTAGAAGTGGGAGAGATAAAACACAGGATATATATGTGTACAATATATATCCTGTGCAAATTTAATTTTTTCCTCTGGCTTAGAGCAACAAAAGCAAAAAGATAAATTGTATAAACTGACTAATATATTGGACATGAGGCAAAAACAGACCATGGTCCCTGAGAGAGAAACACTTTGATAAGCCCTTATTGCCTTCAGGGGATATAGGCCACATACTTCATGTGGAGACAGCAGGTAACTGGAGCCATAAAGCTAGAACTACATCTCAAGAAGGCCAATGTGTTCTACATTCATAAGACAGTAGCAAACAGGACAGCTCCAGAAAGCTTTAGTGTATTCCACACAGGTGGATAATTAAGCTATGTCCTTGTGTGCATATGAGGAAGCTACCCAAGGCTGGGAAAGATTTCAGAAGAATGAGAAGATCAAAAGCAAGTACTCACATACAATGATGAAGCAATTGCTGCTCCCAAGAGCCTCTCAGAAGCTCCTGAGATGCGCATATTCTGGATAGGCATGCAGAAGGGTCGGACTTCAAAGCTGACCCCAAGCAGATCTTACTCAGTATAAATATAACATATTTCAAGAGCCACACTGTAAAGAATAATATGCCTCAAAGTGAATTAACTTAATCCTAAACAAAAGTGAAGACCCCTTTTTGATTCTAGTAGGTGGTACGCAACTATAGTTCCAGATACTCATAAGACTGACACTGAAGGATTGCATGAGCCTGGGAGTTACAATCCATACTGGGCAGCATAGTAAAATTTTATCTACAAAGGAAAAAAATAAGGAGTATTTATAGAAGTATAAAAATATTCACAAATTAAATAAGTAAAAGTCATAATATCTGATGTCTAAGAACAATTCGAATGATATTCCCTTTCCTGGTTTCCCCTCTGGGGGGAAAAAAAAATCTGTTCCCTCCCCACTCCCCTACTCACCAACCCACCCCCTCCTGCTTCCTGGCCCTGGCATTCCCCTACACTGGGGCATAGAAACTTCATAGGGCCAAGGGCCTCTCCTCCCATTGATGACCAACTGGGCCATCCTCTGCTATACTTATGCTGCTGGAGCCATGAGTCCCACCATGTGTACTCTTTGGTTGGTGGTTTAGTTCCTGGGAGCTCTGAGGGTACTAGTTAGTTCATATTGTTCATGCTAAGGGGCTGCAAACCCTTCAGCTCCTTGGGTCTTTTCTCTAGTTCCTTCACTGGGACCCTGTGCTCAGTCCAATGGATGACTGTGAGCCTGTACTTCTGTATTAGTTGGGCACTGTCAGAGCCCTCAGAGACAGCTATCTCAGGCTTCTGTCAGCCAGCACTTGCTGGCATCCACAATAGTGTCTGGGTTTGGTGATTGTATATGGGAAGGATTCCCAGGTAGAGCAGTCTCTGGATAGTCCTTCCTTCAGTCTCTGCTCCATAGTTTGTCTCTGCAACTCCTTCCATAGATATTTTGTTCACTTTTAAGAAGGAATGAAGTATCCACACTTTGGTCTTCCTTCTTCTTGAGTTTCTTGTGGTTTGTGGATTGTATTTTGGGTATTCCGAGCTTCTGGGCTAATATCCACTTATCAGAGAGTGCATACCATGTGTGTTCTTTTGTGATTGGGTTACCTCACTCAGGATGATATTCTCCAGATCCATCCATTTCCCTAAGAATTTCACAAATTCATTGTTTTGAATGGCTGAGACGTACTCCATTGTGTAGATCATACACTGAAACTAATAGAAAAGAAAATAGGAAAAAGCCTGGAGCACCTGGGTACAGTGGAAATTTTCCTGAACAGAATACCAATAGCTTCTGCTCTAAGATCAAGAATTGACAAATGGGACCTCATAAAATTACAAAACTTCTGTAAGGCAAAAGACACTGTCAATAGGACAAAAACGGCAACCAACAAATTGGGAAAAGATCTTTACCAATCCTTTATCTAATAGAGGGCTAATATCCAATATATACAAAGAACTCAAGAAGTTAGACTCCAAAGAACCAAATAACCTTATTAAAAAATGGGGTATAGAGCTAAACAAAGAATTCTCAACTGAGGAATACTGAATGGCTGAGAAACACCTAAAGAAATGTTCAACATCCTTAGTCATCAGGGAAATGCAAATCAAAACAACCCTGAGATTCCACCTCACACCAGTCATATTCACTAGGATCAAAAACTCAGGTGACAGCAGATGCTGGAGAGGTTGTGGAGAAAGAAGAACACTCCTTCATTGCTGGTGGGATTGCAAGCTGATACAACCACTCTGGAAATCAGTATGGTGGTTCCTCAGGAAACTGGAAATAGTACTACTAGAGGACCCAGCTATACCACTCCTGGGCATACACCCAGAAGTTGCTCCAACATGTAATAAGGACACATGCTCCACTATGTTCATAGCAGCTTTATTTATAATAGCCAGGAGCTGGAAAGAACTCAGATGTCACTCAACAGAGGAATGGATAACCACTAATTTCTTAGCTTCAGCTAACCAGAATCAGTTGTCCCAGTAATTCGCTCTATTCTTTTTTTATTAGCTATTTTCTTTATTTACATGTAAATTTTCCCTTTCCCAGGTTCCCCTCCAAAAAACAAACAAACAAAACTAACAAGAACAAACCCCTTTTGCCTCCCCCCTCCCCATGCCTGCCACCCCACCCTTTCCCACTTATTGGCCCTGGCATTCCCCTACACTGGGGCACAGAACCTTCACAAGGCCGAGGTCCTTTCCTCCTATTGATGATCGAATTTGCAATCCTCTACTATACACATGCTGCCAGAACATTCAGTCCCACCCTGTATAGTCCTTGATTGGCGGTTAGGTCCCTGGGAGCTCTGAGGGTACTAGTTAGTAATTGTTGTTCGTCCTAAGGGGCAGCTCCATAGAACCTTTCTCTAACTCCTTCATTGGGGACAGTGTACTCAGTTCAATGAATGGTTGTGAGCCTCTACATGTGTATTAGTCAGGTATTGTCAGAGCCTCTCAGGAGATAGCCATATGCTTGTCCTTCCTTCAGTCTCTGCTCCATAGTTAATCTCTGCCACTCCTTCTGTGGGTGTTTGGTTCCCCTTTTTAAGAAGGAGTGAAATGTCCACCTTTTGGTCTTCCTTCTTCTTAAGTTTCTTGACTCTAAAAGCCAGAGCCATGCGGCCCCAACTGCTGAGTTCTGCTAGAACACAATACCCTTGTTCTATTACATCTTTACTAGCTTTCTGTTTTTGAGGATTTCCTTCACAGTGTGAGATTGACAGTCCTGAAAATTACTCTGTAGACTGATCTTGAACTCAGAAATCTGCATGCCTTTCTTTCCTGAGATTAAAAGTGTATGCTACCACATCTGGAACTTAAGCTTTTCTTTAATTCCTTTTCACATGATCTTTATAAACATGGCCACTATGTCTTAAGATCAGGATTATAGGTGTGTATATAAGAATATTTTCTTATTAATCCTTTATTTTTCCTATATATTTTTAAAGGAGAGAAAAAATCTTGACCCCTTTGGTACTTTTCAAAGCAGAAATTTATCACAGATACTTGGAAATGAACTGTGCTGTGAGGGGATAGTACTGTCATGGGTCCTTAAACGTTTGTTGTGACAATCTTATAGTTTCTTTGGCTGATAATCAAATGTTTGTCCACCATGCCCTTGAGTTGCCCCCTTTGTGGCTTGTTATAAACAGTCTCTCCCTCTCTCATAAATCTTTTAATGACAGTGGTTTGGTGTCTGAGCCCTCAATAATCAACTCCTATGAACCTGTGTAGCCTGGCTCTAGAGACACCTCTCCTGAGATTGGCTGGTGTCACCATTCAAGCTCCCAAGTGGCCCAGGTTCAACACTAGGGCTTCTTTTTACCATTTCCCACTCTAGGCCTGGAATCAGTCGCTTCTCGAAGCAACTATTTTCTTACAGTGGGACATAAACTACCATGGATATGTTGTGTATAACCATGTGGCAAGATCTTGCTTTAAGACTTCTGCAGTGGCTCCATCTGGAAAATTATTTCTTTTCAAAGATAACCTACATTTCTCATTTAGAGTCAGGATTTAAATGGCTTTATTTAGTTTCTCTTCTGTCTGTTTCTTGCTACCACCACCCTCCCCCCCGCCCCGCCTCGTCCCCCATTATACAACTGCACAAAATGTAAAATCATGGTTCCAATGAATCAGCATAATTACTCATTAGATTTATGCCACAGGAATGCATTACCATCTTATAATAAGAATATGAAGTTGCCTCTAACAACTTGTGTACTGAAAATGCCCTGTTTTCTTGTTATTTTTGGTCCAATTCTTTTTGTCTTTAACATATGTCATCATGAATACGTAATCAATTTGCTGTGCTGTAAAGTAGCTTGAAACAATCCCTTTCTTGTCTATGTGCCACCAACTTGCTAAATGACTTTTTTCATTCCCTGCCAGTGGTGCATCTGCTTTTTAGGCACTTTTAAAATACTCACTTGTATGTCATGGTTATACAAAAATTTCACAGTCGGTTTTACAAAGCAAATTTATTCAAAGAATTCTGTTTCTTTTTCTACTGCCTGTCCTCTGCCTTTAGTAATAATTCTAATAAAGACAAGCTTCTTCTTCTTTTCCTCCCCTCCCCCTCCTCCTCTCTTCCTCCTCCTCCTCCTCCTCCCCCTCCTCCTCCTCTCTTCCTCCTCCTCCTCCTCCTCCTCCTCCTCTTCCTCCTCCTCCTCCTCCTCCTCCTCCTCCTCCTCCTCCTCCTTCTCCTCCTCCTCCTCCTTCTTTTCCTTCATTTTCTTCTTCTTCCATTTTTGTTTTGTTTTGCTTTTGGAAAGAGAGGAGATCTCACAGGACGTCCCTGCACTTAATTGCAGTTGAGAATAATCTTGAGTTTGTACCCCTCTGCCTTCTCCCAAGTGCTGGTATTTAAGACTGCATTTCATACCCAGTTCTTTATTTCCAAAAAAACAAACAAACAAAAAAAAAACAAAAAAAAACCACAAAAAAACAAAAAAAACCCCACTGGTACATGTGTACCTTAAAATGTAAAAGACAAAATATTAGAACTCTCAGAGCTTAGGTAGTGGGTACTCACGTCTGACTTTTCTTGTCTCTCTAATTTTAAGAAATATTTGGACTGGCAGGGGACTTCATTTTTCATGAGAACTCTATTCATTTTGTTAGAAGCATTGGCTGTTAGGGAGAAAATTTTAATTTAATCTTTATTATCTTATATGCATGGGTGTTTTGGCTGTTTATATGTCTGTATACCATGTGTAAGAAGAGAGCATGTAATCTCCTGGAACTGGAGTTAGCTGGTTATGAGCCACTATGTGGGTGCTGGGAATTGAACTCAAGACCTTTGGAAGAGCAGCCAGTGTTTTAACCACTGAGCTATCTTGTCAGTCCCTGGGAGAATTTTTAATGTGGTCTAGTATAAATATAACATATATAAAATTATAAGTGTATAATTTTTATAGAATTTCAAAATTGAAATGTATTGGATATATTCTTTCATTTTGAAAGGTGAAGAGCATAGCTATTGAGTAAAACAATCAAAATTGTAATGTATATTATGTATAGGATTAGAACCCAGGACTCATTTGTTATGTCCCATCTTCCTTCATTTGCATTTGGAAACTTTAGACTACATGCCAGAAGAAAAGTATGGTGCATTTCCATGCAACCCAATTCAAGAGTCAGCAATCAGATTGTTTGGAGTCAATAAATAAATACTACATAGCTAGCTAGCTAGCTAGCTAGCTAGCTAGCTGATAGTTGTTTTTTTTTTTTTTTTTAAATTGAATCAGACAAAGTTTATGAGAGATTTATGGGTACCAGGACATCAGTTTGCATGTTTGTTGTGATGTACTCTCATCCCCTAGAAGTTGGCAGGCTCTATGGTGTTCAGTGTTTGCTACAGAGCTGGTCCAGGCCTGTGAATGAGAAATAGAAAGAAAATAAGGCTCTGCCACCTTAGCATGACCTAGAGATGATTTGCCTGAGAATAGGAACTATGGCCTCCTTTACAACACCTTGCATCTTGCAAATCCTCCCCCCCCCCCCCCCCCCGAGGAAAGTCCTGAAGGCTGAGGTTCTCAGTACTTCCTGCCTCATAAAGACTCATATCTCAAAGGGAGCTAAAGGCTTCCATAGTAGAGACTTACGGAACCTGGATGGAATTTAGTCTTAAGGACAATAAGATAGAAATCTGGAGGTAGATGGCATTGAAAACAAAAAAACAAGTAGAAGAAAAGTTGGTTATGGCTTCTTTCTGTGGTCATTCCTCTGTGAACCTAATAGTTCACATCTTCAGAAAAACCATGAGGATTAATCTCATGAGCTACGGTAGAGTGTGAATGCAAAGTAGAGAAAAAATGAAGTCCCTCACATCAGTCTATCGAGTGTGCGTTGCCCTGTGCAATACTCCCTTCTATGTGGAGTAACTTCCGGGTAAGCACACGTGTGGATGGACAAGTTGCATGCAGATGCCCAGGCAGTCAACCCATTCTGTTTCCGAGTTAACTATTAGATCCCTTGGGGTTAATAATAAATGAAGAGAAGGCTTCTCTTTCTTGCAGTACTTACATTGGTCTAACTCAGCTTTCAGCCTTAACTACCAGGGCTCGTATTTAGGATGCTAAAAGATATAAACAGAGACTAGTTCCAACAGGAGGTCTGTTCTGCTTCATTGTTGCTTATGTGTTTTGATGACTTTATTGTTCAATATAATGATGCAGGCATTAGATAAGATGCTGGAGCTGAAGTTTGCTTTGTATAGTGTGTGTATATATAGTTCACAGGAAATGAAATTTATCACCTATAGTGTATGTTTTCCACAGATAAATTATATTTGATTAGCCTCGTCATCTTCCTAGGATACTATGACCTACACTATATGCCAACAGAGGAAAATGTGATTAAGACAAATTGACAGAGCTGGATCTGCCAAGAAGCCCTTGAAGCATGGCTTAACTAGTTAAGATCAAAAGTTCTAGCCTTGTTCTTAGCAGATGATTTGAGAGACTAGCCAGGTTTCCCTTTGCGTGCAACCTCATGTTAAAATCCTGCATGTGTGCACTCTGGGGGGGCAAGAGCTATTTTTCATTGGAAAGTTGCTTAAACCTTCACTCATCTGAGAAGCAGAGCTGGTGGCTTAAAAGCAGTGGAAAAATAAGATTGACTGGGAAAAGGATTGGGGACATTTTTAATAGGTTTTGGATCTTTTATTTACCTCAATATGCTTTTAGTTATTTGATCACCAAAATGTGCCTTTTCCCCCCTCAGGGAAAGATTCACTCAAGTATCTGTTAAACTGTACAGTTCAAGAGAGTCTGGGGACAAAAGGGCACAACTCAGGAATCAGATTCACATTGGGGCACAGAAGAGGCTTCAACGTGATCTCAAGCCTTTGATATTGTGTATTGAAGAACTGGAGGATTTGCCTGGGAGAACTTGGGAGAGAATGAGAGTGGGGAATGGTAACCTGCTGTTGCCACACTCATGTCATCCCTTGTGGGTAACAAACCCAGAGTGCTCTGCTATGGAGCACTATACAGGTGAGTTATAGCACTTGCTACCAAGTGAGGGGAGACATCAGCTCGGGACTGTGCTCTGACACTCAGTCGTACTCTTGGACCCCACAGTAGGACTCCCAGCCATCACACAACTGCTAGAAAAGTGGTTCTGCATAGAATTCTGGTAGTTTTGTTTCCTTACCTCTCTGTGATGTCTCAGTGAGCCTCCAAAATCACCTCTTGGAAACAGTCTAGCTGGCTCCATTATCAACATGAAGTAGGACCTGGGTGTCTCATTTAGAATCCAGTTTGGAATTTCATTTCTCCTATGCCAACTTCTGTGGCATTGGACAACTTATTTAAGTTTCGTAAACCTCAGGGTTTTTTTTTTCAACTGTATAATGGGAGTTACTCTATATTGTGTCATAAAGAAAAGGTTAACATTGTAAATGATGAAACTCAAATAGCCCCTATTTATCTCTTGATCCCACTGTTTCTGCTACTTTGAAATTAACTTATCCTTATAGTAAGAATATGAAACTGCTGATAGCTGACCTATCAAATGATACTTTAAAAGGATACTTTTAGATAGTTTAAATTTATGTTATTACATGTGATGAGTATATAGACAGGATGGATTAAGGAAATGATTAATAATTAGATGAGATTCCCAAGAACCAGCAGGTCACCTCCTACACTGGAAAATAAGCTATGCATCCAACCTATTATTTAAAGCATTTAAGTGTCACTCCCCATCAAGAGGAAGGGAAAACGGTGTGTTGTGTCTTCTATCCTGGCCTCTGAATATAGAGACTTTGGAATACACACTAAGCATCTGAATCAGAGACACTGGGCAAGAATCACAAAGCAATCGCACTTGTGACAGGAGCCAAAATGAAAGTCAGTTGTTTCTTCTTCCTTTGCCAAGTCGATGGCAGACTCTGGCCTGCAGATCTCAGAATTTTACAATGTGCTTCCAGCAAGGAATTGCTTTCATGTTTGTCTCCTGTGCTAAATCTGGATTGCTTCTCACAGTGTCTTTCTTGCATCCAGCCCAGAAAAATGCTTTTCTGATTTGGAAGAGTTCTGAATGTTCTCTTAAGGGAAAGCAAGCTTTGAGTTTGCATTTACCTACACCTCTCCCTACAGTTATAAACCCTCCCTTCTCCAAATGCTCTGTGATAGAATCACATTGATGTGATAGATAGCATTGATGATCCTTCATGTCATTGATGGAGTGATTCAGAATTCTGTTCTGAAATTTTTTTATACAGGAGTTGATAAGAGGCCACCATCATCTGTGTGTGAATCAGGGAGGGAAGTGACAAAATCCATGTGTCCCCTTCTTGAGAAAGCTGAGATAGATGGCTTTATCTCCCAGACATGCTTCTTTTCTCTTTTGTTATATTCTGAAATTAGGAATCATGTGAGGATTTCAAATGACTGTTGGCTTTCTGGAAGGTGGGAGGAGCAAGAAGTCAGAAACATTGGTGCCTATGTATTCTTCCTCAGAATGCACTGTGGATGCAGAGATAAGTGAAACAATTGTCAACATGGTAGCTTTTCTCTTCCAATTAGATGTTGGGAGCCAAGGCATGGCCACCCGACCCCCTACCCCTCAACTAGCCTGAGAACTGCCTGACATTCACCTTGACTAAAAACATTCTGTGCCTGTTTACCAAGAGGCAGTATAACAAGAGAAAATGTTCCAGACCCCCTGCCAGCATTCTCCAGATGGACCATCCTGCAGTGAACCCATTGTTCCCTGCCCGTCCCTCCCCCCCGCCCCGCCCCCTGCTCCTGTGAAATATATATTGAGCAGTTTGCTCTTAGTAAAGTAGACCTTGACAAACCTTGCAGGGTATCCTCCTCTCTCTCGCCCATTCTTCCCCACAGGCATGGTCCCCCTCGACTCCCAGAATAACTAAGCCCCGCAGGCCGGGGATAATTAGAGAGGACTAGGAAAAAACAAGAGTCATGAATTTGCAAGCAAGTATACACTGGTTGCTATGGAAAAGCCAAGGACAGTCACCAGAAGGCAAAGGAAATAGAGACTTAGTTATTTTCCACAAGAAGAACTGAGAGAAGTGACAAAGGTGTCGAGTAAAACATTTCTGTCCTGGAAAAAAAAAAAAAAATCACATGCAGAGCAAAGGAGTGGGCATAACATGAGGGCTTCCTCCTGTCATCACAGAAAATGTTCTAAGAACATGGTGATGCTTCAGTTTTACCCCGAGAAATTCTGATTTAATTCAGGATTCTCCAGAGGAATGGAGCAAAACTACTAGTAGACCAGTTTGCATGATATGGACTGGCTGCATTGGAGAGAATGAGAATCTGGTAGCTGCTCTGCCCTCAAGGCTGGTTGCCTGAGCAATCCTGATATGATGTTGAAGGCCTTCAGGCCCTAAAATGCATTTGATGTTTTGTCCATATTGGAAGGATGAAGAAACTGGGTTCTGATGTCAGCAAAGAATAGCAGCAAGAGGATAGATGCACCCTTCTGCAAAATGTGAAGGAGGTCAGCAAAGGAGTGCAGCTTTCCCCTCCACTTCTTTGCATCTACGTGACCAACAGAAGGTCTGCCCATTAGAGGAAAGGGTCTCCTATACTCAGTTCCCAGTTAACCCTCCCTGGAGAGCCATTCACACAAATGTCTTAGTTGACTTCTGATCTGAGGAAGCTGTCGCTCAATATTAACCACCCCAATACCTATAAGCTCTTTTCTATCTAGAAGGCAGGGCTTGTGGGGAGGAGTAGAGATGAGGAATGTGGAGTAGTTGGCGTTTTCTACGTATTGGTCAAATTAAATAGGCCAAAGGCAATGGAGCCACCCTTAAGTGTTACATGCTGATGGCAAAGATTAGGAGTAGGGCAGCATCAACCAAGACTTTTGATAGGTGTCCAGTGGATGGATAGCCTAGAGTAGTGCCAGGAGTATGTGAGAGTGTTATGGGAAAGATGTGGTTAGAGAAAATAGAATAAAGCTTTATAAGAAGTCTGTGGCTATGTATGGAATAACATTGATCCCTAACTATTTCACTCTGGTGAGCATGAGGAATCACTGAGTAGCTACAGCCTTACATACCATGTCCCCTCTGTCAGAAAGAGAAAGACCATTTCTGGGTTACTAGATTACCTGTACACTGAGCTTTCCTTCCCTGTGCTAATGGAGAGCTGCTGCTTAGTTCAAAGCCCATCAAAGCAGTAAGCATCTTTCAATAAAGAAAATGAGGCAGCCCAATAAGGGCTCTCCTCCCTTCCTTTCTTTGTACAAACCATGGCACATTTCTCAGCTTTTCTTCCCCTAAGGATTCAGCAAGTTTTCAAAAGATACAAATTTGAGTTCTCTGAGATTGTCCTCTTCTCTCTCTCTCTCTCTCTCTCTCTCTCTCTCTCTCTCTCTTTTTTTTAGCAATTTTTTTATTAGATGTTTTCTTTATTTACAATATCTCCGTTCCCAGGCTTCCCTCCAAAGGAAAAAAAGAAAAGAAAAAAGAAAATAAGATAAACTAAAAAAAATTAAAACAATCGTCTGTTCCCTCCCCACTCCCCCTGTTCACCATCCCACCCCCTACTACTTACTGGCCCTGGCATTTCCCCTATACTGGGGCATAGAACCTTCATAGGGCCAAGGTCCTCTCCTCCCATTGATGACTGACTTGGCCATCTTCTACAATATGCATGCTGCTGGAGCCATGAGTCACCACATTTAACCTCTTTGGTTGGAGTTTTAGTTCCTGGGAGCTCTGAGGGTGTTCATAGCAGCCTTATTTATAATAGCCAGAAACTGGAAACAAACCCAGATGTCCCTCAACAGAGGAATGGATACAGAAAATGTGGTACATCTACACAATGGAGTGCTACTCAGCTATTAAAAACAATAAGTTTATGAAATTCTTGGGGAAATGGATGTACTGGCTGTTTTTGTGTGTCAACTTGACACAGGCTGGAGTTATCACTGAGAAGGGACCTTCAGTTGGGGAAGTGCCTCCATGAGATCCAGCTGTGGGGCATTTTCTCAATTAGTGATCAAGGGGGTAGGGCCCCTTGTGGGTGGTGCCATCCTTGGGCTGGAAGTCTTGGGTTCTATAAGAGAGCAGGCTAAAGCAAGCCAGTAAGAAACATCTCTCTATGACCTCTGCATCAGCTCCTGCTTCCTGATCTGCTTGAGTTCCAGTCCTGACTTCCTTGGTGATAAACAGCAATATGGAAGTAAGCCAAATAAACCCTTTCCTCCCCAACTTGCTTCTTGGTGATGATGTTTGTGCAGGAATAGAAACCCTGACTAATACACCTGGAGAATATCATCCTGAGTGAGGTAACCTAATCACAAAAGAACACACATGGTATGCACTCTCTGATAAGTGGATATTAACCTAGAAGATCGGAATACACAAAGTACAAACCACAAACCATAAGAAACTCAAGAAGAAGGAAGACCAAAGTGTGGATACTTTGTTCCTTCTTAAAAGGGGGGAACAAAATACCCATGGAAGGAGTTGTCCTCTTCTCTTAATGAAACCTTTAACCACTGGTATGGAATCAACAGGAAGATAAGCCCAATGGCTGCTTTACCATAAATGCATATTCTCTTGTCTCAAGGAAGAACTAATTTCTTTTGGTTCAGATTTTAAAGTAGGAGACCCGTTGAGAGTTACGTGGGAACTGGTGGTGAGCCGAGAAGGAGCAATGGTTTCTGGATAATTGGCAGGTTGAGCTCTGGCTTATGTAACAGTTACCTCTGGCAATTTGTCTCAACACCCCTTTTGGCAGCCACACTGTGGTGTTTTAATAGCAGGAACTTGGCCAGTTTTCAGCCAATCTGCGTTTTCCTTTGCCTGGCTGCAACTACAGTAACTTTCTTTCACCTTCTTTCCATTTCGACCTGATTCTGTAAACATGCCAGTCAGCATTTACATGAAGCTATGTTCTGCCTCAGTGCCTATAGTCCATGATTTCAGTTCCAGAAGTCATCTTTACCTTTACACAAAGAGGTTCCATGATTTGAGCTGAAACCCAGGTGGCAGTAGAACCTGCTGGAAAGTTAGAATGGTACCAGATTGTAAAGCATTTTACAACTTGGAAAGAGGGGGTTAGCACCATCACGAAAGAGAAAACCAGTCTTGTCCTTTGGAGTGGTAAAACCATCAACGTTTCTATTTATCTCAGCACTGTCACCCAGGAGTGCCTGGCTGATGTGTGTCTCTAGAGGAGCACATACAAAGAAAACTAATTCTGTTTCCCACAATTCATATGTCCTTTATCCTTTCTTCCCTGCCAGGATATGCACTGGGGATGCCAGTGTTGACTGTGGATAAAGAGAGCTTCCTTAGTGACCTTCACCAGACCAAGCAGCATTCTTGAAAATTGACTTTCTATTGAAGAAATGAGCTAGAAATACAACTTTTCATAATGACAAGCATCGTATTGCCCAGACAGAAACTGGAAGAAGGTTCTCTTGCCTTAATTTCTCTTATGGAAAGAATCACCAAGTTTCATATAAAGAGAAATTCCCATGGGGGAGGTAGGCAAGTCCACCCTATGGTCTTTCACCTATTACCTAGTGGGAAATCACTTGTAAATTTCTCTTAGCAGTAAATATTCCTTAAAGGACCTGTATTGAAAAGGAATTGCTTGGCACAAACTAGTAGTAGTATTAGTAGTAGTAGTACTGGTAGTTGTAGTAGTACTGGTAGTAGCAGCAGCAGCAGCAGCAGCAGCAGCAGCAGCAGCAGTAGTAGTAGTAGTAGTAGTAGTAGTAGTAGTAATGAGAAGAAGACAGCATTCCAGTGTGGAGGGGAATGAGCCCTAAGTCATACCCTAACTGAGAACCTATGACAACTGCTGGATTCTAGAGAGGAAGGGTCAGTTTTATTTTAGAGTTTGGACCCAAATTCATGCCTCTATGGGTAATGTGAATTAGACTCAGTTCATTTTATAAAAAATAAAAGAGAATATGAAGTTGGAGGGGGAGTTAGAGGAGTGGAACCAGGAGGAATTAATGGGAGGAGGAGATGAAATATAACCAAAATGAATTGTACATATGTTTGAAATTTCAAAGAATTATTAAAACTTATTATTATTTTTTAAAGTGATGCCTACAAGAAAGTAATTATGTCATTGTGGACGCTGTCCTTGGAAAGGATTAAAGTAGTTCTCATGAGACCCTGGCTACAGTTCAAAGAAGAATGTCATGTTAAAAAAACATGCTCTTGACCTTCCAGCCTCCATATTCAGCCAGGGCAGATCATTAGTGGGTCTATCCCTCTGAAGATGCCACACTCTAAAGGCCTCCCAGGAGATCTGTAGCAACCCAGGGACACAGGAGGCAGGTTCCAGACAGAAACACCTAGGCCAATTAACACCAGAGAACTTAGCACACCTAGGCCAATTAGCACCAGAGATAACCAGATGGCAAGAGGCAAGTGCAAGACCATAAGCAACAGAAGTCAATATACTCTGGTGCCATCAGTACCTAGAGCTCCCACCACAGCAAGCCCTGGATACCCCAACACACCTGCAAAACATGATACTGACCTAAAATCCACTCTCATAAAGATAGCATAGTCCTTTAAAGAGGATATAAATAACTCACTGAAAGAAATACGGGAAAACACAAGCAAACAGGTGAAAGAATTGAACAAAGCGGTCCAAGACCTAAAAGTGGAAATAGAAACAATAAAGAAATCACAAATGGAGGCAACCCTGGAAATGGAAAACCTTGGAAAGAGGTCAGGAGCTACAGATGCAAGCATCAACAACAGAATACAAAAGATAGAAGAGAGAATCTCAGGCAAATAAGATACCTTGGAAGATATTGGCACAACACTAAATTAAAACACTAAATGTACAGAATAAGGACAATAAAAAAGGATATTAAAAGCTGTAAGGGGAAAATGCCAAGTAAGACATAAAGGCAGACCTATCAGAATTATGCCAGACTTCTCAACAGATACCTAAAACCCAAAAGAGCCTGGAGAGAAGTTATGTAGACTTTAAGAGAACACCAATGCCAGCCCAGGCTATTATACCCAGCAAAACTCTCAATCACCACCACAAATAGAGAAACTAAGATATTCCATGATAAAACCAGATTTAAACAACATTTATCTACCATTTCATCCCTACAGAGGATTCTAGAAGGAAAACTCCAATAATAGAAGGGTAACTACACCAAAGAAAAAACAAGAAATTAATCATCTCATAACAAAACCAAAAGGAGAGAATCTAATGCACATAATACCACCTACAACAACAAACATAATAGGAATTAACAATCATCTGTCTTTAATATTTCTCAATATCAATGGACTCAATTCCCCAATAAAAAGGCATGAGCTAAGGATATGCAAGAAGAATCCAACATTTTGCTGCATACAAGAAACACACCTCAATGACAAAGACAGGGACTACCTCAGAGTAAAAAGCCAGAAAAAAGTCTTTCAAGCAAACAGTCCCAAGAAACAAATGGGAATTGCCATTCTAATTTCCAATAAAATAGACTTTCAACCAAAAGTTATCAAATGAGATGGAGAAGGACATTTCATATTCATTAAAGGAAAAATTCACCAATGGAAAGTCTCAATTCTGAACATCTATGCCCCAAATGAAAGGATAAAAGAAACTTTACTAAAGCTGAAAACATACATTGAACCTCATACAATAATAGTGGGAGACTTCAACACCTCATTCTCACCAATAGACAACTCATTGAAACAGAAACTAAACAAAGACACAGTGAAACTAATAAAGGTTATGAACCAAATGGATTTAAGAGATATATACAAAACATTTCACCCGAAAACAAAAGAATATGCCTTCTACTCAGCACCATGAATTATCTTCATCAAAACTGACCAAGACAAGCCTGTACAGATACAAGAAGATTGAAATAATCCTATGCATGCTATCAGATCACCATCGACTAAGGCTAGCTTACAACAACAAAAACAACAGAAAACCCACATACCCATGAAAACTGAACAACTTTCTACTCAATGATAACTGACACTATGACTGATGCTATAGTGTGCTTACAGACAGGAGCCTAGCATGGCTATATTCTGAGAGGCCCAATAAGCAGTTGGCTGAGACAGATGCAGATACTTACAGCCAACCAATGGAATGAAGTCAGGGATCCCTGTGGCCGAATTATAGAAAAGCTGGAAGAAGCTGAGGAGGAGGGCAACCCCATAGGAAGACCAGCAATCCCAACCAACCCAGATCCCTGAGATCTCTCAGATACTGAACTACCAACCAGATAGCATACAAGAGCTAGTCTGAGGCATCCAACATATACACAGCAGAGGAATGCTTGTCTGGCTTCAGTGAGAGAAGATGTACCTAACCCTTGAGAGACTTGAGTCCCCAGTGAGTGGGGAGGCCTGTTGGGGGTGGGGAGGAACATCTTGGAGACAGTGGGAGGAGGAATAGATTAAGGAACTGTGGTAGTGTGGACAGGGAGAGGGACAATGACTGGATTATGAAAAAATAAAAGTAATTTTTTTTTTTAAAAAGCAAATTTTTCCCCCAATACTATACACCATTGGACCTTACCAGTGGCAGAATCAGTAGGTTTGTCCAATCATTGGCTTTCAGCTCGTGAAACTGTGAAGTAAAGAAATATTACTTTATCTGTCAGCGTCAGATGTTGTGCTATCACCACCTAACATGGACTAGTTCATGCTGCTACAGGAAGTGTTTAAACCTATGAAGAGAGTAGCCTTCACAGTATAAAGGGAGCAGTTTTGAATACATAGGTCTAGAAATATTTTCTGTGCCCCCCAAATAGTCTGTCTCTAGGATATCTCCTCTTTGAATGCATCCCCTCTGTATGTTTTGAGGAAAACAGTTCAGAATCTATTTTAGTTAAATAGTGATGAACTGCATGAAACTCGCTAATCTCCATTTTAATAGAATGGATGCATTCAATAATGAGTCTCTTGTGTCAACAACAATTCTGGAGGTTGGAAGACAAATAGAACAAATAGAACAAACAAACAAAAAGGCCTGGAACAGAGCAACAGGAAGCCTTTCCATTATCTGTCCTCTTCTCTGTTAATCTCTACCCACATAAGACCAAGTGACCACTTCAGGACCACTTAAATTTCCTAAAATTATTTTATACAAATCCCGAATTATTTGATCCAATTCAGCAGTTTGAAGTGGGATTTAAAATAAAAATCTGTTTGGCGTCAACCTGAGTGAGTGTATTTTCTGGCACACATATGTAGGCGAAATTATACAATTCATAATTCATGAGCATGCCTAATGCTTTATCTGGAACCAGCAGTTATTTTATTATCCAAGCTTTAACCCTTATGTTGCAAAGCAGATGGGCCTGGGCAATCTCATAGGAAAATGAAGTAGAGGGTGAAATCAGGGAACAGTGGAAATGTTAGCTTGCCCTTTTCCATATCATTGGACTTCTGTTAGCTAACAGAAATGATCACTGACTCTTCAGAGGAAGGTGCTGGATAAATCCACATAAAATGAAAATTCTTGCTTGTATTGCCAAAACAAAGAAATAGACGGTGTTGAGGACCCTAGAGATGTCTGGGAGCCCTTCCTCTTCTCAGCCAGCACTTGCTTCTTTTTCCTAGATGATCATGGATTAGGTTTGCCTTTGCCTGCATGTAAATTTTGGGTAACTGTAATGCTATAGTGCTTATGTCTGGGTTATTTTCCCCTGAAGTGAGAGAATTGTCCTTGTTGTGCACACAGCAATATGTCAGCCACCTTTTTTACTGCATAGTACTTGGTTGAAAATCCTATGGCTTCTACTGTTCCTGTTGGATTTTCTTGTTATTTTTTGTCTCAGGTTGAACAATGCTGTTACCTGCTATCTAAGAGCCAGGATGCTGGGCTGTAGCATTTGTGAACCCTCATGTTAGGGAATCACTCTGGTCTAAAGTTCTTAATACTCTCATGAGAAATTTGGAGAGACTCCAACCACCCCATCTTCTTCGCTAAGATATCATTGTTCCTTTCTCTCTAAGCACTGGTATATTTAAGTCTAGCCCATCTAAGGAGATTTCATGGCTGTGTCACTAAGGTCTTAACTGGCATTTTCTGAGTTATACTTAATGGCTTTCCTGTGTTTATGGGGTATCGCCATGTCCTCGTTAGTAAAGCTCCCAAGGAGCCCTTTGTGATTTCTGCAGGATTTTCTGTCTCTACTTATACTTGTATCTTACTAAATAGTTCTATTTTTTATCTTAGCCATTTTCTGGTGCAGGACTTTTCCTATCCAATCGCATTAGGGCAGTGGCAGGCCTGTGTTTGGACAGGAAAAGGGAGGCAGAGTAAGGAGTTTGGGGGAGAGATGGAGAAGCCAGCATGGAGGCAGAAAAACAGGAAGAAGAACAAGCCATAGTGTTGTGGCCCATCAATACTGGTACTAGAGCTGGAATGTTGATTGGCAGGGCAGGAGAGATGCTGGGATGACTTTTTACTATTTCCCACAGCAATTTTCTTTACCCTAATTTCTTGGGGCAGTTTTGCAGGACTGTATGTGGCAACTAGATTAATCCTGTTAATTATATTGTTCATAATAAAGGTGACAATTACCTCCTTCCTTTCTTCCGCCATCCTCATCCAGGTAATAGGAAGTACATGGACAGGAATTTCATAGTGTTATCACAGCATAGACCACTCAGGCCTGGAACTCACAGAGATTTGCATGTCTCTGCCTCCAGATTCATGGATTAAAGGCACGGTCTACCACTTCCAGTTTCATTCATTTCAGATAATCTTTACTTCATATGTTTTATTTTAGAATTTATCTCCCTCATGAGACGAACCTGCTATCATTGTGAAAAGCCTTTTTCTTTGGTGTTGTTTCCCCTTACATGCACTTCGTCTGGTGTTAGAACCTGGCCCTGGATGCTTCGGTGTTTGCAGGACTTAACTCCTCTAACCCTGTTCCATTCATTACTTCTGTGTCACAAGGCATACATGTTTTCTTTACAAGGAATTTACAATCCGATTTTATTTTTTGCATCAGTCTGTAAGGTGTGTACTATTCACTTAAGCTCTTGGGAAGCAGAGGCAAGACGGTATCTGTGAGTTCTAGCCCATCCTGATCTACATAGTGAGTTCTAAGCTAGTCAGCTAGAGCTACATAATGAGACCTTCAAACAAGTAAAACACACACACACACACACACACACACACACACACACACACGCATGTGTGCGCAAACAGAAAACTTACCAAACTTCATTGAGATATTTAAATGTTTTAAATATTTAGGCATATTTCAAACCAAAAGACTGTGTTTAGAAAAATATTTTGGTATTAGTTATTTTTAATATTCATTTTTGGTAGATATCACATTATAAACAATTATTGGTTGACCAGTATCAAATCCATAGTCTAGAATAACTACATACTTGTAATAAAAATAGTTCAAAAAGTACAACTTGCCACACTAGGAATATTAACATTGACTTATCCTTTAATTAAATAAATATTGTTCTTCTAGTTTTAATTCTCTCATGGATTTTTTGGGAGTTTGGTGGTGGATAAGTGCATAAAATATATTTAATGCTGAAAGTATAAATTTTAATGTGCTTTAATTAAAATTTAATTCAACTTTCATTCTGTATGCCAATTCTAACTCTGTTCATTATACTGTAGTGACTTGGGGTCTGGTTAATTTTTGAGTTTGTTGTTTTTATTAATTTGAAAACTTTCTACAATAAAATATATAAAAGTAAGTGTACATATTTAATTTTAAATAAATTAATAAATATTGTCTGGAAAAAAATTTAAAGTGACAAAAGAAATACAAAGCTTTATGGGAGCATACTAAGGAGTTATGAAAGTCTTGTATTTGAGAATGGCTGTTTTTACTATCTAATCTTATATGGAGATTGTTCTTTTGATGGAGCTCTATCTTTTCCCCATGTTTATCAGAGTTGGATCAAACTGGCTCATTCATGATACATTAAAAATTAGGAAGAAACAAAGTAGAATTATAAAACATGCAGAATTAAAAGTAAATGCACAATTCATAGAGAGATTTATTGAAGAGTTAAGGAAAGACAGGATGCTTAGCACAATTCGTGTCACGCTTACATATGGAAAGATAAAATCAAGAAACTGAATAGCTTTCCAACGTTTACTTC